>CAUYRT010098492.1:0-15177 GCA_963574885.1 Lepilemur ruficaudatus
CTTCCTTCCCTCCCTCCTTCCTTCCTTCCCTCTTTCCTTCCCTCCCTCTTTCCCTCCTTCTTCCCTCCCTCCCTCTCTCCCTCCTGCCTTCCCTCCCTCCCTCCCTCCTTTCCTCCTTCCTTCCTTTTTAGGTATTAAATGTGACCTCTGTCCCAGGAATATTGCCTGGGTTCGTGCTGCTAAAAGCCGTAGCCACTTGCCCCACGTGACCGCTGGTTCCTTGGGCTGTGGACAGTGTGCGTGAGGAACTCTGGGCTACGGTGTCCTCCTTGTGTCCGCGGTTGCTCTACTGAGAGCCTTATTAATTTTACTGGTTCCCTCAGTCAACCAGCTCGTGGCTTTGGCAATTTTTTCTCACGTCTGCCCATTTCCTTGCCTATGAATTTCTGCGATTATCTTTGTTTATTTCTCTACTTACTTTGGATTGACTTTCGTCTCCTTTTTTTGAAGCTTCTGAAAAAGCCAACTCTTAGGTCATTTTGAGCTTTGTTCCTTTCCAGTCATCAGTCACTGGTCTCAGTTGCCCTCCCCGTTGTGTCCTAGCTGCGCCCTGCAAGTTTTCATACGTTGCGTTTCTAGTACCGTCCGATTTGAAATATTTTCTACCACCCCTTGGGAGTTATTCTCAGCTCAAAGGTTATTTGGAACTGTGTGGCTTGATTTTTGCATATCTGGAGATTTTTCCATATGCCTTTCTGTTTGCGGTTTCCAATTTGACTCTCCCGTGGTCGGTGGCCTCCTGTCTGTGGTTCCATTTGCTTAATTGAACGGGGACTTGTTTAACAAGCCAGCGTACGGTGTCTCTTGCCGAAAGTGGCGTGTGCATTTGAAATAAACGTGCGTGCTATGGTGCGTGAGTGTGATCTGTAAAGTAAATTGGGTCCAGATGGTTGGTAATGTGTTTAAGTTTTTCTTGTCTTTCTTACTATTTTGCCCGATTGTTCCGTCAACCGCTGAGAGATGGGTGTTAAAATCTTCAGCCACAATGGCTACCATTGTACTTCCCAGCCACTGTCCCTGACCACCAAGTCATCATTGGGCAGTTTTGTCTTATTTGTCTGTTTCTAAACTTTGATATGTTTGATCATACTGTACGTACTCTTTTCTGTCTCGCTGCTTCTGCTCAGCACTGAGTTATTCAGAGATGGTGTCCTCACATGACGGAAAGGGTGAAAGAGCTGAGACAGCGCTGTCTTAGCCCATCCAGGCTGCTACAACAAAATACTCACAGACTGGGTGGCTCATAAATAACAGAAATCCATTGCTCCCAGCTCTAGATGTTGGAAGTGCAAGATCCCAGCGTGGCAGAGGCTGTGTCTGGTGGGGACTCACTTCCTGGTTCATAGACGGCGCCTTCTCGCTGTGTCCTCATGTGGTGGAAGGGGCGAGGGAGCTCTCTGGGGTCCCTTTTATGAGGACACTGATCCTGTCCATGAGGCTCCACCCTCAGGACCTCAGCACCTCCCAAAGGCCCCACCTCCTGACACCTCCACCTTGAGGGTGAGGCTCTCAGCATACCAATGTTGGGAGAATACAGATATCCTGGCCACAGCACAAGGTATCCCAAGTGGGAAATACAGGGGTTCATATGACTAGACGCATAGATTGCAACCAGCTAATCAGTACCTTTCTCACCCGTGGACAGAAAGCCACGTCTCACCAAACATGTGAGCAAAGTCTCCAACATTGGAGAGAGAGAAGGTGAGAGAGAGAGACAGAGCCAGAGACAGAGAAAGAGAAACGGGGGGGGGGGGGAAGAGAGAGAGAAAGAGAAAGAGAGAGAGACAGAGAGAGAGAGAAAACAGGAGAAAATTATCCCCAAAGGAAAAGAAATGACATGGCACCAGACTTCTCAATGCTAGAAACAATGGAACAACAAACACCTTTAACACACTAACTGCCATGTGAGTTGTATTTAACTCATGCTAGTTTTGAGCCCAGTGCATGATTTAACATATGTAACTCACACATCTCTTCACCTTGGGACCCTCATGAACTACTAATATTTTTCAAGCTGTAGAAAACTCATACACAGAAAACAATAAATAATAACACATTTTTCACTAAACTAGAAAAAGTCATTTTGTTTTCAACATTTTTGTTCTATTTTTGTAATAAAACACCATGGTACCATGGAAATTTTTTTTTTTTTTTGCTAGCGTGGCAGTCAGTGTGTTAAAATTCTGAGGGAAATTGATGCCTACATTAGAATTTTAGACTCAGCCCTTCTATAAAATGTGAGTCTAGGCATTCAAGTTCTCAAGGATTTTACCTCTTAAGAATGTTTTCTCAGAAAGGTACAGAAGGATTCATTCCACCACAATCGATAAGAAAGAAAAAACCCCCCAGAATTATAAAAGACAAGGACGTACAATATGGGAGATCCTACCTAGGAGAGAGTCAAAGACAATTGCAAGGATTAAGGTGAAGCGAGGTCTTAGGAAAAGAGGTGTAGACAGCCATCCTTTCAGAATGGGGCAGGAGGGTGGAGGACTCCAAGACGTGAATAGAATTGGCTGATTTTCAGAAGTTCCACAGTTGTGCCCCGTTTCCTCTCTTGGATCTACCACTCGACTGATCCGTCAACCGGCTTCTCACTTTCTCCGTATCTTGGTAATGTCCAAATCCCTGGTGTCTCTCAAACGAAGGAACTCATTGGTTGCATCCGTTAGGTTTCTAGCAGGAAATGGATGGTGTACTCATTTAGGGTTTGTAAGAGTCTGCAGAGATAAATGAGAACGGTCAAGGAAACTCTGAAAGGATGTAGATCCTCCCAGAGCCTAGTGACATAGCAGAGAAGCTGTCACCACCCCTGGGCTTGAGGGTCACAAGAGAATGGGGTCGGGGTACTGCTGGAACTCAGTTAGGAGCAAGACCTGTGTGTGGCAGAGAAGTTTGACAAAGGACATAGTTGATGAAAGACACAGCTATGTGTAACCAACAGGGAGGGATCCACAGAATACGTGTCCGAGACTCTCTCATCTTGCCAACGCCTTCCGTTGCCTGAACTCTCCAGAAAGCCCAAAGCCCCAGAAGCCTTGGGTGATGCAATCTGCATACATCAGCCAGGTCCATGCAGTTCAGTCTCTTGGAGATGGATGTTGGAATGGAAGACGGAATGGAGACTGTCCAGTATATACACCAAGCACTGAGTATGTGTCAGGTGAAGTCCCTTGTCATCAGGCTTAGGGTTAGGTGTGAGAGATTGTGTTAGTTGCTCACAACTTTTTCTCTCTCCATATTTCCTGGGTCATGCTGCATGGTACAGCCACAGCTCTCGACCCGACTGACTTTGGACTAACATCTGAGTTGCTTTCGCAGGCAGAGGTGTGACATGGACCACATGGTTTGGTGTTTCCCACATCCCAACCTTACAAACACATTCCTAGGAGAACCACTGGCCCCCAAATGGTGAAAACCCATGGAATAGCCATGAATCCAACACGAAGCGTGGATATCAGCTCAGCCTGGGGTAGTGCAGCCTAGATCAGCCCCACAGTAGCAGACGGACAGACCCACAAGTGTAAAAATAATAATAATAAATGTTTATTATTGTAGGGCATTGAGATTCAGGGCTATTTGTTATTCAGCATAATTTCCATTGTAGCTGACTGATACAAAGAGCAAGCTTCTCGAGTGGGGAAAAACTCTCAGCTCAAGAACTTCTGTCTTCTAAGAAAAATCTCCCAACACATTCTCCAGATATTTTCATATTTTCAAAGTGGGAGGAAAGGGATAAGAATCAGGAAATCAGTTCATATCTTTTTTAAAAAAAATACATTTGCACGTGACGATGCGTATCTCACCTTGAAATTTCCAGTCTATTTTGCCTGGGTGCAGACCAAAAAATTAAATTTTAACATTGTACTACAAACGATATTTGGGTGCATGGGGCAGAAATGGGTGTGTGTGTAAGATATTTGAAGACCCCAAACCATCCCTCACTTCTCCCGTCTCCCGAGGTGATTACTACTGGGGAGTTGGAATGTATTCTTGGCATCCTTTTTTGTTTTGTTTATAGACACCTGTAAAAATATAATCTAAGATATGTTTCACAGAGAATCTACAAAGATGGCAAGTATCCATTCTCTCATGTATTGACTTGCTGTCACAAATAACAGTTCAAAATCTTTTTGCCTCTCTTGAAACTGTCGGTATTGTATCCCCACAGTTTCTAAGTGCCCATTCCATAAATTGCATCTTTATCTGCCGAAAAAAAAAAATAGACTAAATTTACCATAACATCCGTTTTTATGTGGCAGATCCGAGCCATTTATTTCTCCTTAACGGATGACAGTTTTCTGACTCTCGATGAGGTTCTTGTCCCAAAATGATGGGTTTCCCACAAAAGCCAAACTTCCACTAATTTAAAACCAAACAAGCGGCTTGATTTAGACGCTGGCACAATCAGAGCTGTGCACACAGCTCTCTGTTTGTTTTTGACTTTCTGGATATTTGGACGGGAAGAAAGAAATGAAAAGTTTCAAAAATAAACCCTGTGGCGTAAATTCGTAATTAGGCTCCGAAGAAGCCGCTTTTGCAAATCAGATTTAAACCTCAATGCCTTACGAGGATCCAATTAGCTATGCATTTGGAAACATTTGTTTCATAAATGCAGAAATCTCTGTTTTTGAGATAACCCCCGTGGAGAAAAGAAACTTTACGATTTTAGCAATGTTACTTACGCCATCGCGGCTGGGGCATAAAAGATGAGAAAATGGGATGTCTCGGTAGCACGGGCATTGCTGGTTGCCTTTGGAACCTACCCCGTTCTTTCTAACGGATTTCTGATACATTCACCTTTTCCTCTCAGCCCTCTCTCTGAGCCTGTGCCTTCAGGGTACCTGCCTCCACCTGCCCTCCAGGGCTTGCCCCTCTGCAGTGATTAATTTAGGAAGAAACACACAACCCAACACTGTCCCATAACATGGAAGAGGATTGGCCCTGGGGTTGTGGCTTTCGGGGAAAGTTTTCTCCATCCTAGGATGCCTAGGGAAAGAGATGTGTCTCTTTCTAACCCTAACCCTGACGCTAACCCTACCCCTGACCTCTCAATATCATGGCGTCTGAACACCTCGACCAGTGGGTTCTGGCTTACCCAATTTGACCTCCAGGTAGAGAGATTCCTGGAGGGCATCAGGTGTAGTAGAGGGGATATTCAAGGGGTTGCTTTAGACGTGCCTGGGACTTATCCCGGAGCCACCATTGAGAAGACCACGGCATATACTGGAGGGGAGATGACTGGGCAGAGGTACCAATGTGAGAGTCCTTGGTGGATAGTGTTGTGAGTGAGGACAAGATTGCTCACGATGGCGCCAAGTGAGGAAGACCCAGGACTGATCTTAAAGACAATAGGATAGTTAATAGACAGGTGTAGGAACCTGCGGCATCGGGAAAGATGAATAAAGACTGACCAAAGAGAGAGAAAGATGGAAAACCGGAAAAGGGAGAATCATCTCAAGAAGGGGTCATGAGTGGTCTCAGATGCTGCTGAGGATGCAGGTGCAGGGAGGGCAGGAAATGCAGGAAAATGTTCACAGAGACACACACACAAGAGCAGGCTCAGCGGACAGAGTGCATCAGCTAGCTGTGCCGCGTAACAAAGGACTGCAAACTTGGCAGCTCGAAGCAATGCCTATTTATTACCTCGTGATTTCTGGAGCTGGGGTGAGTGACACAGTGCTGCTTCTCTTCCGTGGTCTCCTTGGGACATTATAGGGAGGGGCGGCGGTCCTGTCTGGGACTCAGGAGTTGTCAATAGAAATTGGTCACCTCTTGGGTTTTCCACGTGCCTCTCCAACTCCAAAGCCAGAACAGCAAGACCTTCCTTCTCCTGCTCAGAATCTTTGACCTCCTCCTCTGGCCTCAGCAGGTAGAAAGCTCTCATTTTAAGGACACACGTGATTGCCTGGGGGTGACCTAGATAACTGAGGATAATCTCCCTCCATAAAGACAGAGGATGAGCATCCTTAATTACACCTGCAATGTCCCCTTCTCCACGTAACAGAGCATGTGTACGGGTGAACGTGTGTTCCCGCATGGAAGTCAGGGGGGCAAACTTCTGCCCACCAGGTGGGATGATGAGAGGATGGAGGAGTGAGCTGGAGGTGAGGCTGAATGAAACACAGTGGGGAAGAGGAGGGGAAAGAGGAAAATGAATAAATTAAGGGAAAGGAGGTGCAGACTATGCATAATTTTATATATGTGCTGGTATTAATAATAGCACCAACAATGGTAATAATACTGCTACCACGATGGTGATGGTACTATTAATAGTGTCAGTAGCACCGCCGATAATGACAATACTGTTACCATAATAGTAATGGTGTTAGTAAGAACAGCACCACCGACAATAATAATATAGTTACCATGACAATAACATACTTCTATGATGGTGATGATCAGCACTAATAAAACAGCCACCATGATAATATTCCTAGCAATAATGATACAGTTTCCCTTATAGTACCACTATAATATAATATAATAATATAATATATAAATGTTATATATAAATAATATAAAAATAATATAATAATACCACTGCCACAAGGATGATAATAATAATTATAATAATACTGCTACCGTGATGATGATGATACTGCCACCCTTGTGAAGACAATATCTATTTAATTTTGAGTATCATTTCACATCATTATATAATATATTACACCTGATATATATATTTGTTACTGACATGATGATAAATATAAAGAATGTAGGACAAGATTAGATATTTATAAGAAAATAAGTACCATCGTGTCCATGGGTTTGTGTCACTGTGATTTATTTTTGCAATTGTTAGCATGAGCAACCTGCCCAGGAGCAGAGCGCAGTGACTCGGGAGGAGGCTGGGTGTGGGGACACCAGCCTAGGACTGATTCCGTTTTCTGCGGGAAAGAACGCTTTTAAACACAAACTGCATTCGGACATCAAAGAACTGGTTTTGAATGTGTTCTTCAATGCCAGTCATAAAAATAAAAGGAAGAAATAAAACTTGCGATGTGACTCCAAAAATTCAATTTAACGTCCGACGACCATTGGCCGCGAGCGGGTGTTGGACCTGCGATGGGTTCGATCACTGGGAAGAATAAACTCCCCGGCAATGCACAGCTACATCTCCCGGACCTCGTTCAGTTAACACTCATCGTAATAAAACAACTGAAGCACTTTGAGAGACGGAGGTTTGCTGTTTGCCTTTAGAGAATGTGGTTTTGTAAGTGAGCATCCTCTGAGAGAGACAGACTGCAAAAGAACAATCACATCCTAATCGACGAAAAGCGGATTTCTTTCCAAAAAGGAACACGTCGTTGGTAATATTCCCAGATCTTCAATCAGCGTGGCTTTTCTGCTTTCCTGCCAAAAAACAAGGCAGATTTTGACAAAGTCACTGCGAGTGTAATAGATTCTGGGCACACAACAGAGGGGAAAAGAATCTGTAAGTGGTAAGGCTAGGGATTTAAAAAAAAAAATTAGATTTTTCTCAGGGCCACCGTCATGAAAAGTCCTTGTGGCAGCTGGTTCCAGGCTGCGTGGCTGTGGGTTGGTGATTTCAGTTGCTGGAATTTGAAGAGACTCATACGCTACGCTCTTTCCGAGGCTTCTGAAAGAAAAAGGAATAGGAGATTTGAATACATTCCTTCCCCAGGGGTTGGTAGCCTGCCTGGGCAACACAGGAGGATGTGGCTTGGGGAGGCAGCTCCAACGGGCTTGCTGGTCTACACCCCGGAATCAAGCAGATTCTGCCTCAACCCCAGGTGGGCAGATCCCACAGAGAGGCCAGGAGAATGCAGAGGGGTAATCCCAAATCCGTGCCTGAGACAGGACACACCCTTCCCCACGCTCAGAGGGTGGGTTTTGGGAGGAGCGGGGAGGATTGTTACCCATCCATTTGTTTTTCAACATTTTATTGGCACTTTTCTTTAAAATTTATTTATTTATTTATTTTTTAAAATTTATTTTTATTTCTATTTCAGAATATTACCCCAGTACGTGTGTGATGCTTACATAAATCACTTTTGCCCCACCTGAGTCCAAGCTAGAAGTGTGTCCATCCCCCAGATGGTGAGTACCACACCCATTAGGTGTGAATTTACCCATCTCCTCCTCCCCCCTTCCACCTGCCCGACACCTGATGAATGTTACTACTATATGTGCAGATAAGTATTGATCAGTTAATACCAATTTGATGGTGAGCACATGTGGTGCTTGTTTTTCCATTCTTGGGATGCTTCCCTTAGTAGAATGGGCTCTAACTCCATCCAGGATAATACAATACATCTGGGATAATACTAGATCACCATTGTGTTTTGTGGCTTAGTAGAGCTCCATGGCGTACATAGACCAGAGTTTATTAATCCACCCATGGATTGATGGGCACTTGGGTTGTTTCCAAATCTTTGCAATTGTGAATTGTGCTGCTATAAACATTTGAGTGCAGGTGTTTTTTTTTACAGAATGTCTTTTTTTCCATTTCGATGTCTCTCTCCCTTCTCTGCAACATGCCCAGAGAAAGGTCACTAACAATATGTGCAGAAAAGCAAAGATAATTCTATTTCAAGATGCTGTCTCACTAACAGAGGAACAGGGATTACTGTCTCACAGCTAAGATTCTGAATTAAAGATGTCAGTTAATGCAAGCTAGTATTGTCGTCTCAAAGACATGTTTTCTCTCCTTTGTCAATCTGTTGTGAATTCCCGTCCACCACTCTCTGTTCTGTGACTTTCGTGTAAACCAGAAGCAAACCTTGGAGTCTTACCACTACAGAAAAATAAATGGGTTTTGCACATTTTTCTCTAAGGAGTGATTGATGTTCCTGGAAATAGTTGATTTGCATGATCTGTGTATGGAAGTCGTATCAATGTCAGTCCATGAAATGTTGGCAAAAGAAAGAAAGAAAGAAAAAACCCTACTGATCTTCAATCTGCTGCCTTCTGCATTATGCTTTTGTGTATATCTCTCTTGGATTTTCTGAGAAGGGGAAACCGAGTCGCAAGCGTGCAACATGACACATTGGTCCAAACTCCAGTGCAATAGCAGGTTGTCACCTGATGTGTTTGCTGATGGCATTTTTCTGTCTTGGTTTCTCCTTTCGATGACAACTCAGTTAATAAGTACAATCTGCAGATGGCCTAGATTTTAATCTCTTCGCTTTCCTTCGTAAGAAATCCTTTCTCTACTCATTATCGTGTGGAATCCACATCAGCATCGTTTCTGGCTAATTTTTATATTTGCAGTTATTGTGCAGAGTTCAAAACAATTTTAATGGAAAGCTTTGTCAAAGCTGCGTGTTTCAATTTCCCCAACACCAGACGATGGGGCCAGGGATAGTTTCAAGACAGAAATTGCAAATGCTTAGGTTGCTGACTGCATCTACCTGGGATTTCTTTGATGGGAGAACCCTGGAATGACCAATGCCACAGATTTGGGTGGGACAGTGTGTGTCTATTCCCTGCCTGAGGTTTCCCTGTGTAGTTTCATTTGCTTGCTTGCAGAACTTTAAATGCCTGTAATATCTGACCAATATTGTAAAAAAAAAAAAATGTGATGTTAACATTAGCTACTGGTTGAAACCCAACATGTATAAGGGTATACCTCGAAAAAAACACAATCTCTCCTGACCAAAAATACCTCCTTGGACTTTTTGCTTTTGGTTTGAAATGCACCCTGGAGGGCTTTATAAAGGTGGTGTTTGCATTTAATAAGGTGAGGGAATTCTGTTAGGAGAGCAAGGAACTCCTTAGACGATCAACCGCATTCTAGGATTCATTGGTATGATTAAACGATTGCCTCCTACCTGAGACAGGAGAGCCAAGGCAGTGACTTTCAAACCTTCATGTACTCACGCATCTTGTGCAATTGAAATTATGACTTGGTCAGTCTAGACATACCTGAAATTCTGCATTTCCAACAAGGTACCTGGTGATCCATGGATCGCACTTTGAGTACGGAGGGTCTGGGGGAAAGAGGGGTTGCTATGAGGTGGCTAGAAGTTTGGGGAGATATCTCAGCTGGGAATGCAACTTTGAAGAGGCCTTGGGCAGCCAGGGGACACCAAGAAGGTGCTGGGAGCTTTTTCTGGCCAGAGGGCAACTTGGTCACTCCAAACCATCACCTACAGACCTAGTGACTGTTGCCCAAGGAGCAAATGCTTGGTCCAAACTGGGATGTCACGTCCAGGTAAATTGCAAAGACCAACATCAGTGTCTGAGCAAAGCATCTGAAGATGCCCAGAAGAGAGATGAGTCAACTACATGGT
The DNA here is from genome assembly GCA_963574885.1 of Lepilemur ruficaudatus. NCBI lineage: Eukaryota > Metazoa > Chordata > Mammalia > Primates > Lepilemuridae > Lepilemur > Lepilemur ruficaudatus. The sequence continues at coordinate 10,260 of CAUYRT010098492.1, forward strand.
CATGGTAGAAATAAGTGTTTACGTCAGAAAGTGGCAGGAAAAAAATTAGATGCGCTAGAGACAGATGCACTGGCCACCATGTCCTCCTACATCCTCTGTGGCTTTGGTTGGCCCAGGACTTGGGTGTTGACCTCAGTACAAGGAAAACACAACATCAACAGGATCTTCCAGATTCTACCGGAAGGCTGTAGAATGACGTGGTGGACCGATTCTCTGTTGTAACAGTAATGCTGGTCAATTGTGTCTAAACTCCAACAGGAAAGGGGTGTAATGAGGTGTGTCAGACCTCCTTTTTCTTCATGGCGAGGAATTCTGTTTTAAGGTTCTTTAGGGTTGAGGTTTAAGAGTGTCTGGTTTAAGAGTTCTCTAGGGTCCCCTTGGCCAAGAGGGGCTCCATTCAGTCAGCAGTGGGCTTAGGATTTTAGTTTAGTTTATAAATAGTTTAGTTGCCTTAAAGTCCTTGATATAATTTATTGTCCAGTAGTTTAGGCCAGTTATCAGGCATCTCAATTACTTTGTGACATCCCTACCTTTCTGGATTCATTTCAGCTACTCATGAGGTCAAGTCTTGCATCAACCCTGGTCTAGGTCAAACATTGGTTGCGTGATGGATTTTCCAACAAGTCCTGCTAGTTGCATGCTCCTTCGAAATGTCTTAGAGTAAGAATCCATGAGACATCTTTTGTTTTACTCAACTTTATTATCCAAGATTACCTAAAAGATCCATCCTGTTGTCTGAACACATAATGACAGAATTGTAAAGATCAGATGCTAAATGCAAGAGGAAAACCAGTGGCCTTCAATTTGTCAGGAATCAAGTAATCGGCTTGTCAGACACACTGCTTGCTCCAAGCAAATGCTTTGAAAATAATGACTCTTGATCTTGCAGGGCATCTATGTGATTGGGTCTGAGTGTTTTCTGCCAGAAACAAGAAGTTGTGCTCACTGTAGCAGAATAAGCATCTTCATATATTATCATTGAAACTATTGATCAAGGACACGAGCTTTTCTCTTTTATTATTAGCCCAGGGATGGAGTTGATATATTTTATGAACATAACATAAAGTAAGCAATGCATTTGGCAGTTTTATTAGGATGTTTAAAAAGGCTTAGAAGGCCAACTTGCTGCCTCAAGAAGTGATATAAAACAAAGAGTAACGGTTTTATCATGCCATTTGCATAATGTCTCATTGAGGATGGTCAGCATTGCTGAGTGTGGGTCTGCTGGTCCCTAATGCAATACGACTGGTGTCCCTATGAGAATAAGACAAGAGACACACAGAGTTAGATATGAACCAGGGCAGATGATAGAAAGACAAGGAAGAGACCACCCACAAGGTAAGGAATCACTTTGGGGTACCAGAAGCTAGCGGAGAGGCATGGAACAGATTCTACCACACACTCCAGAAGGAACCAACCCTGATGACACCTTGATTTAGGACTTCTGGCCACCAGGGCCACGAGAGAATCAATTTCTGCTGTTTAAGTCACTCTAGTTTGTGACACTTCAAGGCAGGCACAGTGTCTTCATCTGTTCAGGCTGCTATGACAAAGTGCCATGTTGTGCATAAATAACAGAGATTTATTGCTCACAGCTCTGGAGGCTGGAAGTCCGAGACCCCGGCGTGGCAGAGTCTGTGTCTGGTGGGGACTCACTTCCTGGTTCATAGACAGCGCCTTCTCGCTGTGTCCTCACGTGGTGGAAGGGGCGAGGGAGCTCTCTGGGGTCCCTTTTATAAGGACACTGACCCCATCCGTGAGGTTCCACCCTCAGGACCTCATCACCTCCCAAATATCCCGGAAAAGGAATTGCTATCTAATTGGAATGAATTGTTTGCCAAAAAGGATATAACAATTTATGTGGAGTGAATGTCTTAGTCTGTGCAGCTATTACAAAATACCATAAACTCAGTGTCTTACAAACAACAGACATCTATTGCTCCCAGCTCTGGAGGCTGGAAGTCCGAGATCCCGGCGTGGCAGAGGCTGTGTCTGGTGGGGACTCACCTCCTGGTTCACGGACGGCGCCTTCTCGCTGTGTCCTCACAGCCTCCTCCCGTCCCCTGCTCTCCCTGGTCCACTGGAGGTCAGTGTGCCATCATCTCTACATCACTGACTCTTCATTGCCGTCCCTAGAGTCCTTGCCCCTTGCCTGTGAGTCAAATCTACATTCTGATCCTTCCTGGTCTGGCGGGAAGAGAATTGCTTTGGGGTTTCGACTCTGCTGCTAAGAATGGGCAGAGAGAGAGAGAGTCCCCCCAATTCAGCGGCTGGGGCCTCTTTCCTGCCGCATCCTTTTAAAATCCCCTTTCCCCCTGGAGCTGATGGGGTTGACGTCGCCTCTGAGCACACCCAAACCCGCTTGGGGCTTTTGCCTGTTTAGAAATCCCCTATAAGTTGTCCTAAGCACAGCCTATAGTTGCTTTTGGAAAAAATCAGGACAACCAGTTGCAACTATGGGACAATAAATTTTTGTTGCTTTAAGCCGCCCGGTGTACGGCCATTCGTCACAGCTTCCCTGGCAGAAGAACGCAGGTGTTGTGCACTCAGGTAATATTATTACACAACAGAGACTGGTGTGTCATGGTCAGGGCAGCCCCATGTCACAGGAGGAGGATTCGCTGAGTTGCGTGAACTTCAGCAACCTGAACTCACACGGTCTCCCCCAGGCAGCGCTCCTCACTGTTTCATTTAACGTGGGTTCATCCTCTCCTACGTCTCATTCTTCTGTCTTGTCTCCCGTGAGAAATGCCCCTCGATTTCAGAGCAAGCTCTGCCCGCAGACACTTATCACCCTCGTCAAACCTCCGCGGGGTGAAGGATGCCTGGAGGGATTCCCGTTTCTCTCTGTGCTCTGGGGAACTCGCCGTGTCTGAGATTCCACGTCGGCTATTAAGACATCGCTGGTCCCAAATGTCGACACTCCGTCATCCTCCCACACACGCCCTTGCGTCTGCAGAGCGGGCTGCGTGTCCGTGTCAAAAGACGCAGCTTCCGAGGGGCTTTCAGATTTATCTTCTCACTAAATTCCCTCCAGATGCTGGGAGGTGGGACAGCCCTATTAATAATATCCCGTTCGATCAAACGCCAGGGACTACGGAGCTTGTACGCTGATTAATGCCAGGGTGGGTTTTGTACCTACTTTTTCTCTCTTTGATCAAGTGCTTCCTGAACCTGAATGTGCATTGAATTCACTCCAGACACACCATCAAAATGCACCATCCCAGCTCCGGTCTCCTGAGAGCACGACTCCGTCAGACACGCCGTCCAAAGCCCTCTTAACCCGTTGCCTCTGTATTTCTAGTGCCGGCCCCACAGAGACGCATTCGGGGCAGACGGTACTAGGACTCTGCACGGACATTATTTGCAATTTTGTTATCTAACCCGAGTCACGAGAGTCTCTTGGCCAGACTCCTATTCTTGAAAGAGAGGAAACATTTGAGCACCGTTTTCTTGTGTTTGCACTAAGCCCCCTGCGAAGGCTGTGTGCCACCCTTATTCTTTCAAGAATAGGAGTCCGGCCAAGGGACTCTCATGACTCAGGCTAGACAACAACAAAATCGCAAATAATTTCCATGCAGAATCCTACTACTGTCTCCCCCGAATGCGTCTCTGTGGGGCCGGCACTAGAAATACAGAGGCAACGGGTTAAGAGGGCTTCGGACGGCGTGTCTGACGGAGTCGTGCTCTCAGGAGACAGGAGCTGGGATGGAGCATTTTGATGGTGTGTCTGGAGTGAGTTCAATGCACACTCAGGTTCAGGAAGCACTTGATCAAAAAGAGAGAAAAAGTAGGTACAAAACTCGCCCGGGCATTTATTAAGCAGGGATGACGGATCGTTTGTCCGTCCCGTGACGCATCAGCCCTGATTTCGGGAGCCAGCGTGCAGGTGTCTTGTCTCACGTGGGGTCGCCCAACGATGATGCGTCACATGAAATATCCACGGCACAGCCCCACTGGCTGCACGAGAGATACGAGATGTTGGTGCAGACGGGACGTCGGGAGATGGGCAGAGACTCCTCATGGTCCCCTCCTGCGCGAATCCTTACTGTGGACAGGCAAGAAGGCGAGTCCCACTGCTGCCGAGCCAGGGTCTTATAGGGCGATTTCGACATTTTTACCCTTTGCCGTGGGTTCAATGCTATCCCTCCTCTCCCTCTTCCCACACAGAAAAAGATGCACTGAAGCCCTAACCCTTAGGCACCTCACAGTACGACCTTACTTGGAAATAGAAGCCAAAAAACCAAAATAAAAAAAAATAAAAAAGGCACGTCCTTCACAGTTTGTGTCTGCAGCGGAATCGAGCCGCCGCGTGGATTTCTGCAGAGCTGCATTTGCGTCTGCGCGGGTTCCTGGACGCAAAGGATGGATCGGAACGTTCTTTGTATTGACGGCAATAGGATGTGTTTAGGCATCTCAGTTTGAGGGGGAAATTATGACTTTGGTAGCCCAATCTATTGTGCGATTTGTGGTTTGCGGTTTTTTGTTTTTTGGGGGGGGGAGTACATTGATTTTTAACAATAAATGCGTATTCCCAGCAGAGTAGCTAGAATATTGTCCTTATAGATAAGCTGTCGTCGATGTGGGCTTTCCCCAAGCATGCTAGTGCGTCCTCCTCATTTGCAAGCAAGAGAGCAAAACACCCAGGCCTTTAACAAAAGCCCTTCAGTTCTTACTTTTACCAGAAAGTATTATTCTGCAGCCCACATGACGCTATTCACCCAGCCGGCCCGTCGGAGATGTCCACCGGAGCTGCGGGTTTTCTGCTTGCAAAACGACGAGGGAGGTTTGGTGTACATTTTCCACATCCTCCCCTTGCGGCAAATGCAAATACACGGGGGTGTGTAGACAGGCGAGAAGGTACGAAATGCAACGGAGGAGAGACCGTGCTGGCATCGGGCAAAGCAGACTTCAGAAC
>CAUYRT010098496.1:0-26652 GCA_963574885.1 Lepilemur ruficaudatus
AAAATGAGAAAACCCAAATAGTTCTACAGTAACAATAAATTATAAATAAGTTTCCATCACCAAATATCATTCTGACCAGAAATGACAGTCTTTTGTCATAAGCTGATTCCAAGATTTTCATGATAAAAATAATATTGAAAGAAAATTCTTCTTTCAAAATACTCACTATGCCACTGGGTTCAATGTAAGTATTTTACATACAACAAAGTAGCAGTTAGGATATTTGCTGATGGATGGCTACCCCCCCAGAAATGACACATTCTTACAAACTTTAAAAAAATAGCAAAGTTGGTTACAAAATTCTATTTGGGGAGCAGAAAAAAACTTGTTCCATGTCAATTAGAATATCAAAGCATTTCAATATCAAATTGCTTCCAAAGCCAATCATCACATAACAGTAATATACTGTATGGGGCATCCACTGTATCTTGGTTATACGTTGAACATACAGTGTAGCTAAGGGGTTGAACAAGTCAATAGCAATTATTGTTGCCATGTCTTACTTATTCTAAAGAGGTATGTTTTAAAAACTCATTATAAAACGAGCTGAAGTAATCAGTGACATGCTACAGATACAATAAACCCCAGCAATGCAATTCTTAAGCTTGAAAATAAAGTGGTCATGCTTCATAATATACTGTACTGTAGTATTTTGAGATACATTCTCTGATTATCAATACCATTTATTATAGAGGTCACTTGTAAATTAGCTCAGATTCTGAACTAGGTTTCTAAATGAAACTTCTTTCAAGTATGCATAATATTAATAAGGTAAAGATTTTTTCTCTTATTCACTTATTGTGTTTTCCAAATGATAACCATGTTGAATTAAGGACAAAATGGGCTAGTCATAGTTTTCAAAAACATTTCAAAAGAATAGGAAATAGTCTAGTGACCAAGAGCTGATTAAAAGATACTAATAACATCTAAAACCTCCTATTTTCGATAAAAAACAGAACTTTTCAGCCTCTAACTTGAAACAATTATGTTCATAAGAAATAATGGGAACTATAAGAGTTTCTAAAACATTCAAGAAAGACTCCTCTCTGAATAAAATAAAAAGGTCTCCCCTGTCCTATTTAGCTGTGATATATATATTTGTGTATTTAATAGCAATATGGTTTTATCTTTATCATCTAGTTTAATTGCATAAATCACAAAAACATTTCCAGCCAAGATTGCTGGTAAGTATAATACAAACTCTAAAAATGATTTTTAGCAAAAACTACTTCAAAATTTTCCTATATAGCAAAACATTCCTTTGGAAATGGATCTTTAATGCTTTTGAACTGTTAAAGTAAACGCAACTTTTACCATCTCCAGCACTAAACTGTAATTACTGTCCAAATTCCTTTGTCACTAGATAACATTATCTTTTATTCTCTACTATTCTAATAATAGTACATTATTTTAAAAAGCATCTCTTTAGTGGTGTCAGACTTATTTCTTCATCTTCTATTAGTATTGAGAGATTACACTATAAATAAAATAAACCAGAAAATCACTTTATAAACAGGATGAAGTTTTGAAATGTTGGCACCGATGAAAAATGGGGAACGTTTATCACCCAAATTCAAAATGTATCCATTCATGGCATTGGTTACAGCAGTGGCAGTACAGGCTGCTGTTGTCGGCTTCACTGACACCAGTCTTGGGAGACACGTAACTCATTCTATGATTCAGTTATGGAAACAAAGATCCACCGGAAGTTCCCTACTCCAGCTGGCTGGGTCACAGTTTGGGTGGACTTCGTTCATTACCATGTGCAATATTTTGACAACTGTGAGTCTGAATTCTGAAAATATGAACTGATAAGGGTTAGTGGAAGACTGTTTCCAAGCTAAAAGAAATGTAACCAAATTTAGGAAAACATTTAAATAAACATACATGGATAATCTTAGTGGTTTTTGGCCCATGTATACCAGCTGTGTCAGTAGCTCCTAACAACCAGAAAAACAACGAAAGAAAAGGGGTTTCCTTCAAAAACCTAAAAAAAGGAAGATGCAAGACTCAAAACCAATTTCAAAAATCTACACAAGGCTGCCTGGCCAACAAATGACTGTCAGGGTGACTTTGTTCCTCTGCTCCTTCAACATGGGAACTAGTGCAGAATGGCTCATGCCCACAGTTGACAGGCCATTCACAGCCACGATCATGTCTCCACACCTGGACAAACAGGGAGAGAAACAGAATGTTACTATTTTCATAGTATTGAAAACATTACCCCAAATCAGATTTGCTTAGCATGAAAATCGCAATGTCACTTGCCAATTAACTGTCAATGATTAGGGTGTACGCTCTACTCTGAGAAACATCTGGGGTAGTGTTTAAGCATGTCAAGGAAACCCTTGTGTCCATCTCCTCAATAACTAGTAGATGAATTTCAAGGACAAGCAGAATAATTTTCATATTAGTTTAAGCAAAATATAATATGGAAGTGAATCTGTCTTAAAAATAAAAACCAAATGCATTTGGAGGAGGTTATTATTTTGACTGCTATTTCTCTATTCATTCTTAGAGCTCATATGTCTGAGGGTTGAATTAAATTGGGAATAAGACCTTTCCTCTTCTTTCAGCTATTCAGACACCCACTGTCCTCTTAGCAGAATTATCACAAACGGATGACGTATCTGAGGCCCTTTATATATTTATAATTACCATTATGATTTTTGGTCTTCAGTTTATACCAAAAATGATATGCAATTTTATTGCTAATGATTTCAATTTCTTTTTGGAAGAAGGTGGAATACAAATTATAAGCTAATTAACTGAGGCCTAGACCGATTAACTCAGCTAAGAGAACGATTGATTCATTTTCTCCTACTCTTTTCTCCTAAAATAACTGTTCACCTTTATCAATATAGATTGACCTGGAGCATACTAATCCTGATCACCCTTTCACAATATTATTTAGATGTCACTGTCTCTTTGCAAACAGTGCAAATTCTCCATTTGTGCAGCATTCTGTCTAGTATGTCAACATTTACTTTTTAAGAACTGGTTCTTTCGTCATAAACTATGCACTAAGAACTCGGAATCAACTGTCTTCTTTGTTGATGATAATCTCTTGACATGACACCTTTTCTTTCTTCTCTCAGTGCCTAAGCTTTGAAAAAAAAAGAGGCTGTACACTCGTTGAGTGAGTACTTTCTGCCCAGTGGTGGCAGTCTGCAAGGGGTTAAAAGGCCAGGGCTCTGGAGCCAGGCAGTCTTGGGTTTAAATGCCAGTCAACCACTATCGGCTATTTCATCTTGGGCAAGTTTTTTTTTAACTTTCCTAAGCCTCAGCTATCTTATTTGTAAAACAGGAATAATAATGACACTTACCTCATAAGGTTAAGAAGATTAAATAACGCCTGCACAGCACTCAGCACTGCACCTGGCACCTGTAAGCTCTCATACATTCATTTCTCAAATATTTATTGAGATCTTACTATATGTGAGGTGCTGTCATGACTGCTAGGGGTATAACAATAAATGCAACCAGATCCCCCCTCATGGAGCCTGTATACATACAATGTCAGGGAGAGATGAGTGCTGTACAGAAAAATTAAGCAGAGTCATCTAATGACAGGACTGGACCTGCATATGTTGTGTGGGAAACTTGCTCAGAGCTCACTGTCACATCATAACGTGTCCAATCAACTGACTCTGATCCAGTGCCTGTCGCTAGATTAATAAAATATAGCTATAAGTGACAAGAAAGTAAATATAAAGCTTTAGTCTAGATTAGGGGTCAGCAGACTTTTTCTGTGAAGGGTCAGATGGATGGTTAGGCTTTAAGAACCATCCAGTCTCTGTCGCGATGACTCAACTGTAGAGCAGAGGCAGCCACAGATGGTACATAAACAAATGAGCTTGGCTGTGTTGCAATAAAATTTTATTTACAAAAACAGAGGGCTGGATTTGGTGCTGACCTCTGATCTAAATCATGTCCAGCATAAATAACATGAATCACATCATTAATTAGAACAAGACTCACTTTAATCTTCCATCATAATAAGCAGGAGTTCCTAAGACAATAGTTTTAATGAAGAAAGGCTGATTGGTGTGGTTCTCTTCATATCCACCAACAATACTAAAGCCCCAACTTCCCAAGTAGCTTCTTCGTAAAACTATATCATGGCAACTATGAAGGGCACTATAAACAAGCACAAAAATAAAGAAAAAAATTAATGTGTAGGCTTCCATAGCCTGCTCATCTTTGCTATAACCTCATACCATATTAATACTTTTATCACTCTCAGAAGAAAAAGAAAAAGGGCTACCTTTATTTCCTTCTGAACAGATTATTTTGACAACCCATTTTTCTAGCACGGATGCAGTCCTTGGTAGACTTGAATTTCTCCAACTTTTTTTCAGTGTTCTCTTCCCAAGTGAAGACATATATACATACACACACGTACAGAGCTTACACAAACTTGGTTACAAATCACACCTCAGGAATCTGTACGAAAAGGTTATGTACCTATATTTGCTCAATGCATTGTCAACAAAGACCTCAATTCTAATAATCATCTGTATCTACAAGAGTAATTACAAAGTAGAATGCAAGAGGTCTAGTACTGCTGAACTCAGGACTCAAATGACAGAAGAAAATGACCAGGAGTGTGCCTTCCAAAAAGAAAGCAGATGATTACCCCCTTTCTTGAACGCATACCCCAGGGGTCCCACTTTTAACCTGCATGAGCAGTTATCTGTTGTTCGTCCTCCTTCACTTAGAATGCTTTCATTTTAAGAGAGGCTCTAATTGCCAAAATAGAAAAATCAATCTGGAAAACACTAACAAAAAATATTTTTTTCTTTTCCTTTCTATATCATGGACATTGTGAAGCTACAGTTAAAATGCTACTTAGCCAGTTTGGAAGACGTTGTCCAGGGAGGGAGAAAAAATATCTACTTACATTTCCATAGCTCTATGGATTTGGGAACAAGCAGTGAGTAAAAACTTAAAAAAATAAAAAAATAAAATAAAAAACCCTAAATGATATATAGCAAAAATATCTCTTTTAATAAAGAAATAGCTTTCATTTTAAAATAAAACTGGATGTACAGGCATCAAGGTTTCCCATTTTTAATCCATAAAAAAGATTTCTTAATAAAGCCAATTCCGTAAAGCAATATACAGTATGCCAGAACTTCTAATCTCATCTAGTTTCGTAGCTCACTGATAAGAAAGGGCTTTTAGAAAAACTTCTGGGATGGGGCAAGGTCCCATGTATTGGCCTGAATTTTTAGCAACAGTGTAGGTTATTTTCATAATTCTGCATCTTCTGAAACAAACAAACAAACAAAGGGTTCTCTGGTACACCCCCAGTGAACCGCAGTAGAAGAATCTCCTTTTTCAGGAAAAGCAGAGCTGCTATCCTCTGAGGGGTGAAACTTGCTTTTAGGGGCCACCTGCACCCATTGATGAGGACATATGGCTGTTGAGTGTGAGTCGGCATTCAACAGAGACTGCCATAAATCCACAGAATAGTCACCTTTTACTGACAGGTATCTTCTCAACACAGGCGGCCTCAAAAATAGAATTTACTATACTGTATATTTCTCATCAAAAACCTTTGTTATTTTGCCTGGCACACTAAAAAATGCTCTGAACACAGAGGTGAATGTGTGCCAACACCAAAAGTAGATGGGCATGATGGATAAAGAAAATTAAAGGATGCGCTAGGGCGCGAGCGTTTCTGCAGGACACCATTGCTCTCTGCTTGCCCCGTCAGCAGAGGGGGGCAGGCCCTGCAGTCTGCGCCCGCTGCCTGCCACTGCGCGAGGAGACCACTTCTTACCCACTATGTGCGAGGGGCCTTTCTGCCACTCTAGGTTTAAACTGACAGGTCCGAGTGTCAGGCTGAATACTGAGCAAGATAAATGAGCTTCCCTCTCATGGCTGAAAGGCATGCAGCTCTGCAGGAGTTTAACAGCAACTATTTAAATCTATGTTTACTTTTCAATGGGAAAAATTAACCTGTCTTGGTGTATGAAATAAACATACTTCAAACAGCTAAATCATCTTTATCTTAAAAAAAAAATCTGTCTCTCCACAAAGCACCTATAGGTCTGTGAGACATGAATTCTATCATAGTTTTAGGCCTTTTAATTTTTTTTAACCATGAGAACCAATCAGCAAGTTAGGTTATTAACAAATGAAATCCAATAATATCCTTGCTTTTTTTTCTGTTATCGCTTATGTAAAAGAACTTTATAAACCATAAATCACTTTACAAAATGCTGGTTATTACAAATTTATTCCACATGAGTCAGATGGCTCAGAAGTTGGCACATTCATATTGTTTGTTTTTATTTTAAAGAATCAGTAATTTTCATCCTTGGTCAAGAGTCAAAATGTTTCATCATAGTTCAATTTTAGGATTCTTATAAATAGTAAGAATCTAAACTGATCTGGGAACAAATAATGACAGTAATACACATTTTTCCTATCTCAATACCAAATAACACAAGAACCGCCTGACCAGAGGAAGGAATGTACCCTGGGATGCCACTGGAGGTTCCATGTGCTTCTGTGAGCCTGCCACTGACCAACCACAGAATGTCTTGGCTGGTCACACAGTCAGTTAGGAAGCAACAAACTCTTTATTATGGCAGAGCAGCTACTCTTGAACACCAATGGTTTGAGGCTTAAAGACTCTTGTGTCCAATAAAAGCTGAGTTTAAACTTCTATCTTTTTAGGGAGAGTTAAAAAGATAAAGGCTTTTAGAAAGGCTTCTGGAATGGGGAAAGGCCCCAGGATTAGCTTGTTTTTCTGTGAAAAATGCATGTGAAGTCTAAGCATCTGTCAGAATCAATGTTGGTAAATGACAGTTGTTCTGAGTTAAGAGACTGCCATATCCAATCTCATGGCTAGGCCACTTAAACGATCAATCCTTAACAGGAATGGATGGATTTGCTTTCTTTATTTTTGTAAACACAGCAGCCCCCAACCTTTCTGGCACCAGCGACTGGTTTCAAGGAAGACAATTTTTCCATGGCTGGCGGGGGGTGGGGGTAAGATGCTCACTTGCCACTATAAAGTCTGCCACCAGTTGCAGCTTGTCACTTGCCACTCACAATATGGTTTTGATATGAGTCTGCAAGCAACTAAATTAATATGGTCTCTGTGCAAAGCTCTCTGCTAATGATAATCTGTATTCACAGCTGCTCCCCAGCGCCAGCATCACCACCTCAGCTCCACCTCACATCATCAGGCATTAGATTCTGACAAGGAGCACACAACCTAGATCCCTTGCGTGCACAATTTACAGTAGGGTTTGTGTTCTTATGAGACTCTAATGCCACTGCTGATCTGACAGGAGGCAGAGCTCAGGCAGCGATGTAAGCTATGGGGAGTAGCTGTACATACTGATGAAGCTTTGCTTGCTTGCTCGCTGCTCACCTCCTGCTGTGCCCAGTTCCTAACAGGCCACAGACTGGTACCAGTCCATGGCCCGCAGGCTAGGGACCGCAGTATAAACAGATATAAGTCTTTATAGCTTAGTTTTTAAAATTAAACCTACCTTTTAAAATGTAATACTTGAAGAAAAATTACCACTTTCTTTTGTCATTTGATTTGATGTTGCTTTTATTTCATTAAAGCCTTCTCCTAATGGGCAAATTTACTGTGATACACACTGACAAAGGCTGCATGTGTGATTATTCCGTAAAACAACAAAAAACCTATCAGTACCTTGGGAGCCCAAGCCACATGACCCACGATGGGGACCAGCTAGCATCAAACTCGTTTTCGCTGAAAGTACTTGGCTGCTCTTCCGTGGTCTGAGTTACCTCCTCAACAATCTGGACCTCGAGTGCTTTAAGGGCAACAGCAGGGGAGGCAGCGCTGGCTTTCAGCACGGCCACAGCCTCGCTATGGCTTAAATTGGTCAGATCAATGCCATTGATATTCAGCAGCACATCACCTGAGCAAACGAAGAGACAAGAAAAATGAGCTGAGCTGCCAAGTGATCGTTTCCCCGCAAATCCTGCTATTTGTAAATTAATCAACAAAGCTTAGTTTCAATAACTCAGATAAGGTGAAAGAGCATTTTTTACTTCTTTGTAATTTTTATAACACTGAGGAAAAATCCATTAGTTAGAAAACATTCCAAAATAATTCAAAAATTTTAAATAATGTCATAATATATAAGAAAAAGTGTGGCTCGGGGCACCTTGATGCAACTGGAAGTGCAAACCATTAGCCCAGTTTAGCTGTGGACAGGCTCATTTCTCTTCTTTGAGCTTCAGAGATTTCTACAGTTCTTTCCAATTCAAAAATTATCGGCTCCTTTGCTCTTAGAAATGAATTTTTAATATATTCTATTTTATATTGACACGGTTCTATACATAAAGACAGCCCCACATCGTCCACTCAGGGCAAACGTATCAGATTATGTACAGAGAGGACACCTTGTGCCCACACAAAGAAATGAACCTTGTGACTTGAACATCTTCCCTCACTTGAAGAAGAAAAGGAGTGTTGCTCTGCCAAGTGATATAACAAAGAAGGGCAATGAGGATTATACGAAAGGTTAGGAAGGAAAGTATTAGTTTTGTAGGAAGCAGACATTTGTGTGACAAACTCTACAGAAAACCCCCCTCCCAATTTATCACCTACTTTTCAGATTATTAAAATAGAACATTCTCATTGCAGAAAACTTAGAAAACAAAATAATAAGGTGATAAAATTACCCCAGATATAACAATTGGACAAATAACTTTTTCTTAATAGCAGCTTTACTGAGATATAATTCACATACCATTTAATTCACCCATTTAAAGCATACAATTTTATAGTTTTTAGTATATTCAGAGTTGCATAAACATCACAATAATTTTAGAACATTTTTATCACATCCCCGCCCCAAAGCCCTGTACCCCTTAGCAGTCACTACCCTTCCCCCAACCTTAAGCAGCCACTAATCCACTGTCTCTATAGATTTGCCTATTCTAGACATTTCATATAAATGGAATCAGACGTTTTTTGTTTGTGTCTGGCTTCTTTCACTTGGCATAATGTTTTCAAGGTTCATCCATTATGTAGCTTGTGTCAGTATTACATTCCTTTTTATGGTCAGATAACATTTCATTTATGGACGGACCACATTCTGTTCATCTGTTCATCAGCTGATGGACATTTGAGTTGTTTCCGTTTTCTGGCTTTTGTGAATAATGCTGCTTTGAGTATCAGCACTCGAGTTTTTGTGTGGACAGACGTTTTCATTTCTCTAGGAGTAGAACTGCTGGGACATACGACAAGAGCCGGGCAGAGGCTCTGGCCATTTGCTTGTCTTCTTTGGAGAAATCTCTGTGCAGATTCTTTCCCCATCTTTAAATTGGATTATTTGTCTGTTTTATTATTGAGTTGTAAGAATTCTTCATATATTCTAGATACAAGTCATTTGTCATATATATAATTTGCGATTATTTTCTCCCATTCTATAGTTTACCTTTTTACTTTCTTGGTGGTGTCCTTTGAAGCACAAAAGCTTGTAAGTTTTAAGTCCAGTTTATGTATTTTTTTCCTTGTATTTTTAGTGCCATATCTAAGAAACCACTGCCTAATTCAAGGTCATGAGGATTTCTGCCTGTATTTTTTTCTAAGAGTTTTAGCTCTTGCATTTGGGTCTTCAATCCATTATGACTTAATTTGTATATATGGTATGAGGTAGGGGTTCAACTTCATTCTTGGAAAAATAACTTTTAAGACTCACTTTTCTTTCCTTATGAACAAACTAAGTCAATAGAGACTGTTATTTTCACCATGGTAATGGTAGCTAATTGTATTCCAACCTATGCACATTATACAGCATTGATAGGGAATGTGAAATGGTGAATGATTTTATCCCTAAAATTAAGTTTGTCCTCTGCTCCACCTCCTCTCTGAGCCCCTTTCTACACAGACACTTTATTACAAGCAACACTTACAGCTTAGTAAGACAGCCCTTCAGAGTATCTAAGTCTATCATAATGCTAGAAGCACAAATCTTTTAGAGGATGTTTCCCAAGATAAAATAATCTAACAGCGTGAGTAACTGTCAGCAAATTCTGGAAACATTATCAAGGTTCAAAAGTTTTCCTTTATATTGGGCATTTTTCTAACATTATAGAAAGACTTTATGCTTTCATATGCAGGGGACAGTTTAAAGGACTAAAAAAACTCACGTTGAATAAATACTTTGTAGATACTCTTTATTTTTAAAAATGTGAGTTTAATTCATAAAGAAGATGTGGTGAAATTGTTCACGATCCTGTCTTACCTCTCTTGATTCTGCCATCCCGGGCGAGGCAGCCATGGGGTGGCACGCTGGTCACAAAGATGGGCAGTTCACCACTCTTGCTTCCTCTACCCCCAGCAACGGTCATTCCAAGGGACTCGTGTGGTTCTTTCTTTACAGTAATGTGTTTTTCTTGGCATGTAACACACTGAGTAAGATCCTAAAACACAAAAGGAAAAAAATTATTAGATAACAAATGATACATAGCTGAAGTAAAGACAGCTTAAACTAAGATAATAACTTATGTGGCACTTACAAAGTGATTTTTTAATCTCTTACTAACAACTGAAAGTAATACACAGTTCTTAACAAGTATACTGTGGATCAATGTCAAATTCTGGACATTATTTTCATATGACTATGTAACTGAAAAAAACTCAGGACTACTGACATACAGCAGTTAAAGTTAACATAAGCACACAATTTATACAATTATCTTGAGCTCTAAGATATGACTAATTGTAGAAAAGTAAATAACGCTTTTGAGTTTTAAGACTCTAAAGAAAAGTCAATTAATTTTACTTCCATCTTTTTCTCCAATTCTTTGAAAGAATAGTCGACAGAGTAGTATAAAAATAAAGCGTGGCCAGAAAAAAGCTATAGACCTATCTTCTCATTCCTATTGACTAGGATTATAAGTGCTCATGAAACAGGTACAAACCTACCTGCAAAACCTTCAGGAAAACCTAGAAGGACATGAAATAACTTAATTTATAAAAAAGTTAATGACAAGGAAGTAAATTCTAATAAACTATTCTTCTAAGGAAAAAACTATTTTTGCTGACATTTGTTTCTGCTATTTATTATTGAGACACTCTTGGAAGTAAGACAAAGAATTTAAAACATTACGTCTTTTTTGAATTGGAACTCAGTAAAAAGGTATACATACGCAATATTAATATTAAAATAATAATTAACACTTATTAGGGCTTAGTGTGTGCAAAGCTAATGGCTTCGCATGCATTACTTCATTTAATCTTCACAATAGTCCTAAAAGTAAATGCTAATAATATTATTGACCCCATTTTCAGATGAGGAAAGAAGCTTAGGGAGGTTGTGTAACTTGCCCCAAATCACGTAACGATAGGTTACTGTACTGGGATTTGAACTTTTGTGTGTTAAGAGTACGTATGTTATACAGTAATACAGTACTACGTATATCTGTACATACAGTGTGGTGTGATGCACTATATGTACATATTGTATATATGCACCCACACAGGAACCATCCCATTAAGTGTAACAGTGGAAGTTAATGTCTTAAAAGGTTCTAACACTTATCAGCTGTTAAGAGAATGCTGTAGATAATAAGATAATTAACATTATTATCAAAAATATATGAATTATATTTATAGAAGTATAACATTTCCTTAAATGACATTATTTTAAAGAATTGACATGTACTTAACTGTTTATGATGGTATTTGCCAAATCTCTAAATCAGTCCCTGGAATTCCAGGCCTACCTACCCCTCTCTAGACCTGGAATCCATGTACTCTTGAAATTTTGTCAAAGGAACTATTTGTAATAGCAGCATAGCATTCCTAGAAAATGTTATGACCTATTAGAAGACCTGTAAACATCTTAAGGCAGTCTCCTATATAAAGGTATGAAATTTATGTTAGTATCCTTCAAAACTGGGCAAAAATGACTTTATTATGAAGACAGCTCAGGTAAACTCAGCCTTGAGTATATTTATTTAAGCAGTTTCAGCCCTTAGGTATTTAATCAATTAAGAGTGGTTATTTTGTTACTCTAGATGGCTAAAATGTATGTAACTTTTCCTCAGGAATCAAACCAAACTTCAAAGATTATACTCAGTATGCTTCAGTAAACTGTCTAATATCCTATCAATGTTTATCCAAGCAGTTACTAAGAAGCTTGGTAGAAGACTAATTATACTTTAATTTTTCACAGTCATTAATCATCTGAACAGGCTGTTTTGGTGAATTCATGTGTTTTTGCCTTCCCTAGGAGAACTTTATTTTTCTAAATCAAGATTTGATGTAACAAATGAAGAATGTTAGTAGTAAACAGCCAAATTAAAACATTACATTCCATGTGGTTGTTCTAACCAGCCAGGATTGCAGAGTACCTGGAATAGGAATAAATTCAGCATTGCTATTTAAAACACTATCACATAAAATTAAAGAGAATGAGTTAGCAGACTTTTGACAGGAAAATACAGATGCCCAAAACAAATCAATAAATAAGCAGAGTTCTCCATATAAATACTGGAATGATAAGTACAGTTTTGTAAACATCCTTAAAACTATAAATATTGTCATAGACACCCATATCTCAAATCACTGTAAAATTCAATAACATGAAAGATTCAATGATTAACCTTTGCCTTATAATTCTTTGTGTATATATGTGTGTGTATATATACCTTGTAAAGTAAGGATTAGCTCTATGTTAACTCCTATTCAAAATTCCTATTCAAAACAATTACTCCTTTTTCATAGTTATCATTATAAAGGCCAAATTATAGGTTTCCTTCATACATTTTGGTTTTTGTACAGAAATGAGAACAAAGTCTGTAATTATAATTTCTTTTAAGTATTAACTAAACCAAAGACCAGTGACAAGTCTGTACAGTATTTTAAACTCAGAAAACCAGATACACCTAATGGTCTGGATGGGCCAAAAATACTGTGTCTTTAAGCTATGCTTTTTTAGGGTACCAGGGATAGAGTCCAAAGCTAATTATTTTCTCAAATGTTGTACTTACATTAAAAGGTTACTTTAGCACATAGGAAAAGTCCCATGATTTTTCAGCAGACCAATAAATAAGTCTTTCTTTAGTAAAGCAAATTTAATTTTTACTTGAGAATTATTTTGAAAGCTTACATGTAACTTATATTTTCATATAATTGGGTAAACATCACATCATCATTTTAAAATTCTTGGCCTACTGGAAGTTAAGTTCAAATGAGGGATCCCATTAAGTACATAATATCAAGAATGCTAAAGTACCACCTTTTTTAATTTTTGGAATGAAGTGAGACAGTGTCAACATTCTCAGCACAGATACACGAACTTGGAATATATCATAAAACCAGTAAAATACTGATTCTGAAGAAACAGTATCAAAGTTCCACATATGATAAAAATGATTTAGGGTAATATTCCTCTAAGATATAACATAAAAAGAAATAAGCTATACGTGTACCTACCAAAATTCATGATTCATATGTTTCATATTCACATATCTAATTGTGTTTTTGTAGGCAACATGCCCAATTTCTAAGTACAGACTTGTCAATCTTCATTATACTTTTTTAATCATATAACTGACTTTTAACATTTAAATAAGCAACTCAAGAAGAATTCCACTTTCAAGCAGGATTAATCAAATAGGGTATTTTTCTGGAAGATCACACACTTCTCGTCAATCTGGCAGAGGAACCTTCCCTGCCAAGAAACTCTCTCTAATGGCTGAGGAACTGAGACATGCAGTCACTCTCCAAGATAGCAAAACACATACGTTTCACATCCCAGGCAATTATGTTGACCTTTTTGAACAAAATATCAGCCTTCATTTAAATCTTTTTTTATAAACTGTTTTACCGAGATACATATATGTATAAAAAAAAAAAAAAGCCTTCATTTAGGTGGGGCACAGGGGCTCATGCCTATAATCCTAGCACTCTAGGAGGTTGAGGCAGGAGGACTGTTTGAGCTCAGGAGTTGGAGACCAGCTTGAGCAAGAGTGAGACCCTGTCTCTACTAAAACTAGAAAAATGAGCCAGGAGTCATGGTGCGTGCCTGTAGTCCCAGCTACTCAGGAGGCTGAGGCAGGAGGATCGCTTGAGCCCAGGAGTTGGAGGTTGCAGTGAGCTATGATGACGCCACTGCACTCTACCTGGGGTGACAGTGAGACTCTGTCAAAAAAAAAAAAAAAGCACCTTCATTTAGATCTTATCAGCTTGTAACAATGATCCTTTGTGAGTGGCATCAATATGAAAAAGAAAAAGATCCTCACCTTGTGTGAGCTTGGTCTGCTGTGGTACAGCGGCTGTGCATGGTGCTGGCTGCTGCTGTGAGTTCCCCCTTCTCGGATGGTGTTACCAGGCTGGGGTTTCCCTGGTCTGGCAATTGTTAAATTCACCCTTTCTCCACTGGCCTGGAGTAAACACACATACATCACGACCAGTCATTAATGATGTTTGTCAGTTTAAAGATTATAGGCAGTGTAATCTTCAATGCACTTCTCAATCATTGTACCAGGGCCTCATCTGGGCAGTGACTGCAAGCACCTGGTGGCGGGGAGGAATGAGTTCATTTCATTAGCTAACATTTTAAAATGTCTGTGGCTGAAAAACACACACACAGACACAGTCTCACAGATCTTGCACACTCTCACAGATCTTGGGTATGCCCTCCGTCGTAACCCCACCTCCAAAATGACCAAGGCAAAGTAGTCAAACTGTCTGGGCTCTCATCTCCTTCTGATTGGTAACTTTTATTTTAATACGTCTTTGGCCCTTGAAGGCTGGCCTTGGTATTGTGAGGGCGAGAGAACAGCAAAACAAATAAAGCAAAAACTGCTTCAAAACCTGATTAAAATCCATTGTGAATTTTGAAATAAATTCCATGGTGGCTGCTTTGGAAGTAATAATCAATGAAACACTGCATAGCTTTGTTTCTGCTGCTAAAGGTCCAGCAAAAAATAGGATGTCAGCTTAAACACTTCTGAAAAGAATGACTATAGAAATCCTGCATAAAAAGACACACACACACACACACACACAAACACACACACACACATCCTCAAGTGTTACACTATTTTAGAAGTTCATGACTATCATTTTAAATTTAGAGGCCTGTTATCTATCATATTTTAAACATACATTCACATCTATTATATTTCTAGAAGTTATTTTATCTTTCCTTTTAAACTACAGGTCTGATTTACTTCACGCTGACTCTAGGTCATGACCACAATCCCCAACTTTACTGTCATTCCTATGGGAAAACACAATAGCCTCCTTTAAAGAAACGGTGGCAAAAAGTGGAGACCTGTCCCATGAGAGCAAAAATGTTGAGAAATCACTTTATTTTTAATTCTTACATTGGAAAATAAGTGATAAACAACTTCAATGCCCTACTAAAATCGTTTGCTATTCAAGCACTTTATTAAATTAAATAGTTTCAGACAAGTTCATCAAAATAACTGAAATAACAACCCTTAACATTCAGCTGAACTCTCAAAGCAGAGTCTGGAGACTTGATCTAAAGGGTAAATACCAAGACAGAATGTTTAGAATCCCAATATTTAAAATTCTGACACTTCAGAGTATTAGATTGCACTCTGTGAAGAGGTGAGAAGCTCCCTTTGGGATTTTATTTCAATGTACAGAAGCATTTTCATTACTGCTCAACACCTTATAACCCCAGATACACCGTAATTAGTATTTCAACTTTACTGGAATAATCCTGCTTACACAAACCTATTAATGGAACCAAACCCTTGACCTTTCAAGGTTGCTTGAAAGACAAAATTCTGTGAATGTGATGGAAGTGGGCATTTAGAATTCAAATGATGGATCAACATTTGGGTTTAGGCGAATTTTATACTGTGCAGGCAACACTTCAGGGTTTTAAAATTAGCGAAAGAGTTTTGTTAAAATCAGTGTTTAAAAAATGCAGGAGGCCCAAATGATAACACTCATAATTTGTAAGTGAGTGGTATGCCCTGTTATTGGAGTATAAATTGGTATGATCTTTTTGGAGGGAAGTTTAACAAATGTTTTAAACTTGAAAACAAAACATAAAAGTCTGTCAATAAGGGAATGAGTAAATAAGTAATGGTACATGTCTACCAAACAGCTATTACAACTTAAAATGTGAGTCTATGCTTATTTTCATGGTAAGATGTCCACAAGATATTGTTGGTATAACGAAAAAGCTACAAACTCAGAATTTACAAGATGAGTGGATGTATAAGCATTTGTGTTAATACGTAATTATACATCTGTGAACACATCCATAAAAAATGTTTGGAATGCTATTCTCTAAAACATTAATGTTGATATCTTAGAGTGTTTAGATTGAATGTGATTTTCTTTATTTTCCATATTTTTTCTTCGTTATTTTCATTTTTAGACATAGAGTACATATTATTTTTAATAATCCAAAAATAATGACACTTTTTTTTTCAAAAAGAAATTGAGCAACTTCAGTTTTCCATAGTCCGGGGAAAATTAAAGCACAAAATATGGTGCAACTATTTATAAAAATCCAAATATTATCATGGAAAATTTTAAATATATGCTCTACCTGTATATCTATATTTTCCACATTTTGGTTAGAAATTTAGTGAGGACCAGCTATTTAGGAATTAGAGTATTTAAACATTACCTGAAATAGTCAGTTTATTCCTTTCTATTTTACTGACTTGATTTCTCACTTCATAAAGTCCACTTGACTCTTATCTCCTGAAACAAATACTGTAACTCTACTAGCTTTCTTCTTCTTCCTCCTCTTCCCTTCCATCCTCCAACCAATCTCCGCTCTCACAAGATGAACTAGCTTTCAGCAGTGCAGCTGGCTGACATCTGTAGGTATAAGTTCGAATGTTGTCTTTGATCTGAGGAAATTTTAAAGCATCTAATTTCTTTAGACCTCAAGTCTATGAAATGAGACCAATACCTACATCTCTGAATGTAATAAAGGGGGTGGGGACTTGGGTTTTCTTATAGTCTTACATTTTCATTATTATTTGATTCTGTGTTGTAAACAAACACATTTTTCAGGGCCTATCAACCTACCTTAATTCCTCATGTTCAATTAAATAACGATTGGTTTCCTTCATAGTGTTTTGTTGTGCTTCCTTTAAGAAAAACACCTTTTTGCTTCACCCTTCTCACTGTAGAAGATGCTCGTATTATTAAATGCCATGGCATGTTGCAGAACTTGTATATCTTCTCTGAATGATTTTTCCAATTTATCTGTCTTCATGCTCTTAACGAAAACATGTTTTTTACTCTAATAATGACTACCCTTACTTCACAAGGATACTGTAAGCATAAATTTTATGATGTGTTTTAAATACTTTGATTCCTTTTAAAAAAGCACTATAAGAATTATTCTTAATAATTCTTAAAGATAAGAATTATTCTTAATAAAAAATTATTTTTCCCCTCCTTATATGGATTCTGATGGTGAGTTAAGAGACCAGGTTAAGTCACAAATTTGGAAATCACAGCTCCTCTGAGCCTCACTTATTAAAGGTAGACAGTACCATCTGGTTAATAGGTAGAACCCAAAGACCAAGAGAAACAAATGTAAAATAATAGAGCCTACATTCTATAAATAGCCAGCCCGGAAGTTCACCAGGCTATAAGTTTTACAAAAGACTTTATCTACAATGAAGTATACTAGTGTGGATTTTGAAGAATTTAGGTAGCCATGCCTGCTTTTTCTGATGAAATGTGAAATGTCTTCTGAATTCTGATGTTATGTGCCAATGAAAACAAACAATGCTATATGGTAATTAAGGCTAAGCCTTTGGAATGAGGGCCAAGAGGCGTTTACCTGGATAATCTGGGCAGCGAGCTCTGGCGTTCCATGCTTCAGGTCATGCCCGTTGATGGCCAGCACTCGGTCATTGCTGCTGAGCCTCCCGTCCTGGGCAGCCAGCCCCCCTTCCAACAGGTCAAGAATAAAAACACCTGGCTCATCTGTCCTTCGGACTAACTTAATGCCAAGCTGTTCACCAGAATCCCGTTTATGAAGAACCACGTGGAAGATCTCTTCTCGTGGAGAGTTACCATCAGAATGGTTGTGTGCCCGGCTGCCAAAGCGCCTCTCTCGAAGCACGGTGAGATGCAGTGTGTTGCAGGGCTGAGAAAGGACAGCTCTGGCATAGTTATGGGACACATTGCTGATATCATAGTTGTTGACCTAGAAAAAAGGAATTATGACCAAAGTGTAACAATCCTTTATTTTTCCAATTTGTAGAAATGTTTACATAACATTTCCAAAGGAAATTAAAATTATGAAAGGCTATACAATCATTATTTACAAAGAAAACCATGCTAAAGACATTTTAAAATACACACTTTGCATAATTAACTTACAATGATTAGCATCAAGGGGAGAATAGTAGTTAGGATCACAGGCTTTAATGACAGTCTTAAGAGTCCTTGGTTCTGCCACTTACTAACTGGTAACCTCAGGCAAATTACAGGACTCATTTGAATGTGTTTCCTCATCTGTAAAATGTGTTTACTATCTACTTCATGGGATCAGTATGAAAATGAAAAGACAACATCAACATATGGGAAGTGCTAATGAAATACTAATTCTAGTAGCATAGATACCAAAGTTCTATTGGATTACAAATTTCCTTTTTCCAAATGAAAAACTAGAGAAAATAAATTGAGTTTTATTTTAAGGAAAGTGGCACATTCCAGGTACACAACCTTACTTTAGATAAGTGACCTTTCCTTTAAAGAAAAGCAGATAATTATAATTTCATTCTAATTCTTTAGTACGTAAGTAGTATATAATGTATATTAGTATATAACATATCTAATACATTAAGGATAATTCAATACTCATATAACATTTACTAATTAAACTTTATAACCTTGAAATAAGTGTAGTGACTAATGCTTGGACATGTAACATCACTTAGAAAATATATCCAGCTTCAGTTATTCATTTACCTATAAGAAGAGATGAGCGTAATTCTGAGCATTTATCACAATTACAGTTCCTCTCTGCATCAGTCTGAGATGAAACCAACATTCTCTGAACATCTGTTACATGACAGGCTCTGGATTAGGTGTTTGTGATCGCCTAAATCCTTAAATCTTTTTCATACAAATCCATGTTAAGCAAGGCCTCCCTCTTCCTATTTATCTAGGATTGACAGTTTTGAATACTACTAATTTGAATTTTGTTGATTTGGGCCTATTTATATCTTTTGAAATTTGGTCATCGAATTCATAGATGGCACAAACAAACTTGCACTTCTCCCAAGTTTGAAACATCCATGCATTTGGTAGTCACCCAAGTCCTTGATAAAACTGTTGAATATAGGGTCAAGAAAAAAACTTCTAAAGTTCTGTTTAGAAGGCAGCTTCTAAAAAACCAGGCTGACACAAGTTCATTAGTCAAAATCATCATTTCTGGCTATTTGGCCAAAAAGCTACCTACCTCTAGGTTCACATTTTTCCATCTTATATTCAGACATACCACATATATCACAAATGACTCAATGAAATGTTTGGCTGAATCCAGCTATATTTTCCAGCCATGTGCAAGCAAGTAGCCTCCCATCACCTTTGTGAAGTAGGTTGGGGAATATTCTACAAATGGAAAAGAATTTTCCTCCACAAATGCATGGTTGCCAGTGAAATTTGGAGAAAGTAGAGATCAAATAAAATACCGTTTCTAGATTTTGTAAAAATGGCATCAGCACAGTCAACTCTATCACATTTCTTGAGCTAAATGTGTTTTTTATCAATGCAATCAACAAATGGCTATAATTATTTTCCTTTAAAACTGAAAATGCCTAAATTATTGACAACTGATCAAACTGAAAATACTTATTCTTAATAATGTTCTAAACCTTTCATTACTTTTAATAATGATACTGATGTAACTTACAGCAGCAGTATTTTTTCTTCAAAACTGGTCAAAAGGCTGCATATGAATCTCTGACGAGTAACTAAAGGCCCTGAGGGCAAATGGTTCTCCTTTTCAAACAGGCTGGTTAACAGAATAATATGTGTGTATAAGTATATATATTTTTTTAATGTGGAAAAACCAAAGCCACACGCTGTTATTGCATATGGTTTGCTAACATAAAAGCAAAAGCTGGCTTTCTGGTATGCAAATGAACCATCTTACTGCCTCTTAGGAATTTTCAAGTTGGTTCACTGTATTACTCATCCAGCTCATATAAAGTTACAAGTAACCAGGTAGTAAAAAATACCAAACAGGCCTCTTTGCAAGTGTTTACTTTTGGATGACCGTAAGTTCATCCCCACATTTGGGAAAGGAGTGTGGCATTCCTTATTGGCTCCAACACACCAGGTAAAAGCCAACCAGAAGTCAGGGCCTACAACAGGAGGGACCTTTTGTGAATTTATTAATCAGGTTATGTGCTCAGACATTTCTTATCAGTTTGAATCATTAAACTAGATTTAAGATTGTTATTATTAGAGTATTAGTATATATGTCTCCATAAACAATAATAATGCACTGGGATTTCTACATTGTAGATAACTTTGGGTTAACATCCCAAAACATGGTCAATAACTTTGGATAATTAACATTTTATTTGAGGTATAAAGATTCAGTTATGTGACTAAACACTTCTCCAAAATAGAAGACAGCCCAGTGATAAAATATATTAGTAAACAAAACTTGAAAAACTAAACTGTTATATTCAAAGAAATACAAATAAAAACAAAAGATTTGTTTTTACCTTTAAAAAATTTAGAAAAAGAATGAGAAATGTATAAAAATGGTAATACCCGATACCGGTAGTATTGCTACCAGCAAAAAACAAAAGGCAAATATAAGTGTACCCTTAATTTACAGCCAGAAAGACCAGAAGTGGGAGAGAGAAAGAACACTAAGTGGGCTGCAGAAAGGGCAATCTGGCTCTCCTGGTCTTCACTGCCCAGGTGTCAAGGTGTTTGGGAGGATGCACCTAGGAAACCAGCTATAGGATTCCTCCATGAAGAATCAGGTCAGGAGCTAGGAAGTAAGGAATACAGGTAAGGTGTCCTCAAAGTTGTGCCAGCCTGTGCAGCTAGAGTATTAATATCATAACAGGACAGCTAGGACACATTAGCTAGCTTGACAGGGTCAGAAACCTGGTTTTATGTAAGTTGGATTAGTTATGTTTCCTGCATTTTTTCTCAGTATTTAGTAAAAAAAAAAAAAAGAAAAAGAAAAAAACAATGAAAGTTCAGTCTGTCTCAGCCACACTAGGGACAATGAAAAAAGGGTTTGGGGCTTGGGTGTTGAAGCGGGAAAAATACACCATGAGAGACAGCACGCAAGTGGCAGTGAAAACCAAAGCCAAGAAAACCCAAAGGAAAGGTCACCCCAGCTGCCCTTGTAGCCTCCCGCCAACCCCCACATCTGGAGATTACCTTTTAAGAGCTAAAAATCCTAAAGGTTCCAAGTTTCGTATTAAGAAAGAAGATGGCTGTTCCCAACAGCATGTTATATCCAAATTTCAAACAATTTACTGTAATTGATTATGTGCCAGGTGATGAAGAGAAAAGCAATGAATGCTAACAGTAACTGAAGTAGGAGGGATCAGTATGGGTGAGAACGGCTGAACAATGCTTTAAGGATAAAAGGTGAACAACTGAAACACAAGATAAGAACAGGCTGGAATGTAGAAACAAGTTATTTTCAGGGAAGCAAGAAGATTGCTATGTCTGGCTCTTCTACTAGATTGTACATTCCA
The DNA here is from genome assembly GCA_963574885.1 of Lepilemur ruficaudatus. Taxonomy (NCBI): domain Eukaryota; kingdom Metazoa; phylum Chordata; class Mammalia; order Primates; family Lepilemuridae; genus Lepilemur; species Lepilemur ruficaudatus. The sequence continues at coordinate 21,718 of CAUYRT010098496.1, forward strand.
TGAGGACAGGACAGTATTTTGCTCTTAAATGTAACCCAAGCAACTAGTATAGTGCATAGAACATCATAATAAATGAACAAACTGGTTCACCTGAAATAAAAGAGTTAAGATTAAGAAGACAAGTTGTACAAGAGACCACAGAGGGCCCTGTCTACTGGATTAATCAGTCTGGGCTTGACCATCTAGTCGAATCTTTTCAAGGAAAGCAGAGTTACAGATACGTTGACCTCTTAGTGATCATGCCAGATTTAAGGGAGGAGAGACGGAAGCATGGATATTTGATGGGGTATTCTACTAAATTAGATAAAAGTAGTTAAGGCCTAGACTCAAGAGGTGGCAGGGAAAATGGAAGTAAGGGGTAGATAGCAACAGATCATGGTGAAGGACTGAACAAATCCAAAAAGGAAATAGTCTTTGTTCCTGGGTTCCTAGAAGGCATTTGTTCCTGTTCATGAATACTACTTCTCTCTCCTTCTAGAAGTTATCCATTTTTTTAAACTTCAATTATTATCACCCTGGTATGATTCAAATGTCACATAAACTCCAGTCTTACACAGAATTCTTACTGTCCCCCCTCCCCTCAGTCTCAACATGCCCGCTAATACAGTATCTTGTCCCACGCTAGTTCTTTTTTGAGAATATCTATTTCTTCTTAAAGATCATTTGAAAGGGAAGACAGCAAGGAATAGCATCAGGGTTCACTGAAGACGCACAGTTAGAATATTTGCTGAGGACAGTGCATCAGGGAGTTGGTAAGAGATGACTGTAAGATTTCTGAACTCTGCCTTAAATTCTGTGGTATAAATTACAAGTAACTAGTGCCGCATGGTTCTTTTCTAGATTTTAGTAATCAGTGTAGAGAAGGATAAACCAAACAATGAAGGTAATGGATGGGAAAACATGCCATGAAACAAAGACAATAAGAGAATTTCAGCACGGATAAAGGCAGCCCTTGAATGGCCAGGGCTCCAACCAGGAAGCATCTAGCTAGTCCAGGGAGCCTGGGCATCATGTGCCAAGCCACACGTAGGATTGAAAATTAAGGTAGGGAGAATATAGCCCATGTAAATGGGAAAAGTAGGACAAACTACAGATATATTCTGATCTGTTTCATGTATAAAAACAGCAAAACTAACCTATATACAATTCAGGTTCCATAATAGCACAATTTTCTAAGTTCTACATGCACGAATAAGAACAAAAAGGTTTAAGTTAACAGAATCATTAAAACTGATACCTGAAGAATCTGGTCTCCAGCAAGGAGCCTCCCATCTCTGGCGATGACCCCATCCCGATAGACTTCCTGGATAACAATGTTAATCAGTGGTGTCTCGTTGCCACCCACAATGCTGATTCCTAACTGAATGTAAGGATTGGACCGATGAATTTCAATAGTGGTGATTTCTCCTTCTGGTAAACTAAGTGGTTGTTGCATAGCTACCAAGTTAAAAATGAGAGAGAGAAGAATACATACAAAGAAAAACATCGATTTATATATTCTGATTATCTTTAGGTGAATACATCATCTTATCTTAACAGATGGTTAATAACTAAGTAATACCACTAAATAACCAACAGAATGACAAAAAAAAACTATATGTTAAGATTATCTAAAAATTTCTTCTTCCAAAAGTGATTAGTAAATAATCAATATATAGTTACTACTTATCAGACAGCTAGGGAATGACACAGTGATATGATTAAGAAACATTAAAGAAAGTTATCTAGTCCTAACTGATGAAAGTTTGGACCATGAAACAGCGTAAATGATGCAAGGCAGTATAAAGGAAACACCAGCTCTGCAGTATGTCAACACCACAGGTGTTGAGAAAGTACCAAGCTCCCAAGAAGAGGTGGGTCTTGAATGGAGTCTTAGGAAATGAAAAAGGCTTATAGCTGTGGCAATGAAAATTTGAATTAGTAGTAGTTTGGGGGAAAAAACCATTTTAAAAAGTAAATACAAAGGGCCAGCTACCAACATATGCCCAAAATGCATGACCACAGGCTTCCTGTTCATTTCCTAGTGGGTTGTACAATTATAGCAGTGGCTGGTACCAGAGGCATGACGTGGTTAGAAGCATAGTCTTGGAGTCAAATACATAACCAGCCACTGACTGGCTGTATGAGCTTGACCAATTAACCTTAGAAGCCTCAGTTTTCTTGTTAAAAATACCTATCTCTTTCATAATGCTGTTATGAAGTATCTAATTAGTAATATACATAAACTGTTTAGTACAGTGCCTGACACAAAGTTATTACACTTAATTTGAACTATTATTTTTGTTCTTCTTGTTCTTGATGTTAATTTCTTATGTCATGAAGCAAACAAGTTTCTGAACATGCACAGACAATAAGAACCACGTGAATGACTAGTGAGTTCATGGACTGCAACAGAAAAGGGATGGGGAACGACTGCTCTCTCCAGTGTAAGTTTCAGTTTTGTTTCTAAAATGCAAACTGTTGGAATTGTACACACTGAAAAGGGTGAATGATGGGGCATATAAATTATATATCACTGAAATGTTTTTTAAAGAGGAAGACATTGCATGCTGGGAGAGTAGTGGGAAGGAAGGAAGCAGATGAACTATATAAGAAGTTTCACTGCACATACTGTCGGCTCCAGCGCTCTCCTCGAAGGCAGGGTTGTCAAGGCCAGGCTCCTCAGTCCACGAGGGAAGAGAGGCTGACGTCAAGTGCCGCTCGGGAGGCACTGTGCCTGTCCCCGCACAGTCTGTTTCTGGTGACAAAGTACCAGGAGGATCTAGTATAGTGGGTCCATTTTCATTCTCAATCTCTGTCTGAGTTTTACTAGATTTCCTTCTCTCCAGGGCAACTCTCCGATGAGAAGCTCCAGGACATCTAGAAAGAGAATATCAGCTGGTTTACAGATGATTTGAAAAGAAAAAAAGGGGCTGGGGGGTTAATGTCTTGCACCACAACAAAATGACAATGGCTTCTATGCAAAAAGAACCTAGAAGTACCCATAAGCAGTACAGAGTTGTGATCCTAACCTCCACTCAAACTAAGTTCTTACCACTCCACGTAGCAGATAAACTAAAAACAAAAGGCATCAGCATGGACAATGGGTTGGTATATATCTCAAAGAATACTTCAGTGAAAAGTGTATTCAGGAATATACTAGTGACCAGAAAACACCCCAATAGTTGTCTCTGTACTGAGATAATTACTCTGAAATTCTGATTACATAGCCCCTTTTTACAAGTTAGACGGCTTAACCAAGCAGTGGAAATCAGCAGTCTTCTCTCTCGATGAGTGATTGTGTCTTGACTTAAGAGTGTGCCACTGTGATTCTACACTCTTCATGGCCACATTACACACTCGTTGGTTCATGGGTAGTAACACATTTGAAGTTTTACAACTGGCAGGAAGGCACAGCAAGGGCCAAAATAATTTACTTCGATATGATAGACGTGAAAGGAGGGAAAAATCTATCTCCTAGTTTGTGAAGTTAGAATTACAACAGTGGAATTACAGATACGCTATATAACCTGAAGAATATACTCCAAGTACTTGGAAAACATACCTAAGCACCAAGATATAAGAGCTGTTAACTTGCTTGATTTTACTTATTTAAGCAAACAAAAGAATGGTGTTTGTTTAAACTCATAACCAATGAAACATTTAAACAAAGGCTTTATACGACAAGTATAGAAATGATGTCAAGGTGCCAATTCCTTTCCATTGGACACCTTGATTAGACAAAGTGACTAATAATATCCAGTTTGAAGAGTGGGAGGAGGAAAAGATTAGTGAGCAAAGTTGGACACATAAACCTAAGGCCTACAACCAATTCTATGAGACACCACCTATTTTTATTGTTAGGGTAATTAGCGATAGTCACGTTGGGTGAGATGAGTAATCATAGACCTTATGCCTAGGGTTGCAGACCTTCATTCAATATTTTTAAAAATCCAAAATTTAAGATAAAAAGAAAGTACAGAATTAAATTCAATTAAAACTAGAAGCCATCCCTTAACTACAAAAGTAATAAATTTTCCTTAATAAAAAAGATTTATTTTAAATCATGGATTTCAAGTTCTTGAAAAGGATCACTATAAAATTTCTTTAGTCACCTTTCCCTCGTTTCTTATTTTCTCTACACCTTGCTAAAAATGGGGAACAAAACATTTTTCCTTTTTGTGTTGTTGTGCAGCAATCCAGGAGATGTTCTTGCAAGGGCCTGACAAATAGTTTTGAAAAATAGATCATGGAAAAAATTACTTTTGTCAAGTAAGCAGATTTAATTAGAAATACACTTTAGAAATAATTTCTTAAAAAAAAAGTCGAGGCAAAAAGTGGCCCATAAAAATATTGTGACTGTAAAGATAGGTAAAGATTTAATTTCCAAAATATGTATCATATACAAACATCCACATGGGAACAGCTAGCGTTCAATGGAAAAAAAGGAACCAGGAACAGGAAAAGAGGAAGTATAAACAGAACATGATCACCTGGCAATTAGCCTAGCTAACAACTCTAAACCCCACAAACTGTCATAACTTAGTTATTAAGATACACAAATAACACTTATTATAAAAATAAATTTAAAAAGGAAAACCTAAAGTTGTTAGAGGTAAAGAAATAGGTATACTTAAATTCCCAAAGGGACAGCAAATTGCTAACAGGAACTGAAGAAAGATATTAAAAATGGTATCATGTAAAAATATGGAAAAATGATCTCATCCTGCACTAGAAGAGGAAGGCTATAGATAGAACCTTTGGGAACACCCATATTTAAACGAGATGGACCAGCTGAGTAGACTGAGGTCAAACAAGTAGACAGAGAAAGAGGCTATGAGAGAAAGACTTTTAACCAAGGGAGAAAAGAGTGTCAACAAAGAAATAATAGCCATTAGTGCAAATGTCACAAAAGGAGCAAATAAGAACCAAAAAGTGTTAATTTAATTTGGCAAT
>CAUYRT010098498.1:0-24275 GCA_963574885.1 Lepilemur ruficaudatus
AGTCTCACTCTGTTGCCCAGGCTAGAGTGAGTGCCATGGCGTCAGCCTAGCTCACAGCAACCTCAAACTCCTGGGCTTAAGCGATCCTTCTGCCTCAGCCTCCCGGGTAACTGGGACTACAGGCATGCGCCACCGTGCCCGGCTAATTTTTTCTATATATATTTAGTTGTCCAATTAATTTCTTTCTGTTTTTAGTAGAGACAGGGTCTCGCTCTTGCTCAGGCTGGTTTTGAACTCCTGACCTTGAGCTATCCACCCACCTCGGCCTCCCAGAGTGCTAGGATTACAGGCGTGAGCCACTGTGCCCGGCCTCTATTTTTTTTTTTAATTAAGAAAATGTGCCTTTACCACACCATGAAGTTTTTGCAACTATTCCCTATCCTAGTAACATTGTAGGCAATTCCCATGGAACTATTCTGGCCCAATTCTATTGGTCTCATTGGTACCCAGCGCATCCCCTCAACCCTCCTGTAAAAGTCAGAATGCTGCTCCAATGAAAAATACTCTTCTTAGTGGCCAACAGAGTTTGTCTTGTCTATATCTGTGTTGTTCTTATTTTCCAGGGATGTTAGTGGTCAACGTAACATGGAGGAACAAGACATACGTAGGTACACTTCTTGACTGCACACGGCATGATTGGGCACCCCCAAGGTAAGCACTTCTCTTTGTTTGGTTTATATTAGTCTGAACCACTCTAATCAGTGAGCCCCTATACCTTTATCCTGCTAGAGTTGTACACCCAGCTTTTAAAGGACATTATGGTGTAGAGACAAAGGAAAGCAGTGTATTCATCTGACATTCAAGAAGACTAAATGAATTATGTGTCGAAGTGTTGGTGGTGAGTGAGTTGGGGGAATGGAGAGGAAATCCTATATTCGTCTTTGTCTGGAATTATTAAATCCTGGCTTCTTCCTATAGTCCATAAAGTCTAACTGTGGGTGAACAAACATTCACTGATTGGTTTTTCATGGTAGCTATGTCTTAGAAATTTAAAGTCAAGAACATTTTCAGTTATGTAAACTCTGCTAGACCATATGGGTTTTGCAAGGACCTTTTCAAGTTGCAATTTGACCTTAAGATGCACATTACGGTCAATGGCACCTTACAGCTTGTTGCTGATATTAGTACCCAGTTTCCCAGGGGCTTGGGGAACCCAAATGTTGGAAGTAATTTACAACTAGCACGCAAATAGCATCCTAGGAGTTCACCACTTAATCAAGTTCACATGCATTCACAAGTTCCTTTAGCCAATCATACTCACTGACAGTTCTTTTAGAAAAATTATCTTAAACCTTAACCTGCCCATTGTTTCCGTGAGACAAAGATGAGCAGGAATGTCCCAAGGAGAAGTTGTTTTGTTTTGTTTTTTTATACTCCATTTTTTTTCCACCAGTATACTAACGAGGAGCAAGGAGAAATACTTTGAAGTTCTTGATTCCATACTACTTCCTTTTTCTCAAGTGTTATTATGCTCTACCTAGGGATATGTAGTTATTTATGCCTCCTAGTTTTCTGAGATGCTGAACCAGGTTTCTAGAGGCTTAGCATATTTAAGACTGTACTCAGACTATTACAGAAGTTGCCCTGATAAGAATCAGAAGGAGATGAGCTAAAACCAGTTTGTAAAGTTCTTTATATCCTCACTTTGTATTTCTGAGAAACTTTTAGAAGGACTTTTTTCTACTTTGGGCATGTAAAAATCAGACAGGAGCTGAATGGGTAGGTGATAACAGGGAAATAGTAAGTAGCTTCATAGTAGGATTGTTCTGAGGACCCAAAGGAAATATTTGACAAAATTTGCTTTTTTTCCCATCATAGCTATGGCTCCTACTGTCTTAGAAACAACCCGTTCCAGCTGTCACCTGGAAGGGAGTCAAAACCGTCTTTAGATCTGTAAGGGAACCAACCTTAGCTAAGGGTTTAATTCTAGACAGTGCTTTGAACTCTGTGAAAAGCTACTTTAGGGCCAGTCGAAATGGCTTGTAGGTACAAATCTTCAAACATTGAAAGAACTCATGTACTCTTGGCTGTATCTGATGTTTAAAGACCTCTTAAATGGATGAGTGCTTTGTGTCTATATGAGTTGTGTAGGAAAAAGCATTGGGCTAAAAGTAGAGTTAGAGTCTGGTCATAAGTTGCCTTTAATCAACGTTGTGACCTTGGGCAGGTCACTTAGCATGCCTGGCCTCAATTTCCTAGATGATTTCTCAAGTCTTTTCTGAAATTATGGCTATTGCTACATATAGGAAATGCAAACATGATTGTTCCTTGTCTCATGGAACAAACTCTGCATGGCTGTAGAGGTAAAAGTTGGGGAATAATTTACACCTAGCATGCAGATAGCATCCTAGGAGCTTACCACTTAATGCAGTTCCCACACAATCAGAAGTTCTTTTAACAAATCATATTCATTGAAAATGATAGTTGCCATCTGGATACTACAAATAAACTGGTTTGAAGATGTTTTCTCTTCTTAATAATATCCTGTTGTGTTTGTCCTTTGCCAAGGTTCTGTGACTCCCCCACCAGTGACTTGGAAATGCGTAATGGTCGGGGTAGAGGCAAACGCATGCGTCCCAACAGTAACACGCCTGTCAATGAGACATCCACAGCCTCCGACAGCAAAGGAACCAGCAGCAGCAGCAAAACCCGGGCAGGGGCCAATAGCAAAGGCCGTCGGGGCAGCCAGAATTCTTCAGAGCATCGCCCACCTGCCAGCAGCACCTCTGAGGATGTCAAGGCCAGCCCTTCCTCAGCTAACAAGCGGAAAAACAAACCTCTTTCAGACATGGAGCTGAATTCTAGCTCGGAGGACTCCAAAGGGAGCAAACGTGTCCGTACGAATTCTATGGGCTCAGCCACTGGCCCCCTTCCTGGGACCAAGGTGGAACCCACTGTTCTGGACAGAAATTGTCCCTCCCCAGTCCTGATCGACTGCCCCCACCCAAACTGCAACAAGAAGTACAAGCACATCAATGGACTTAAGTACCACCAAGCTCATGCCCATACAGATGATGACAGCAAGCCAGAAGCAGACGGAGACAGCGAGTATGGAGAAGAGCCCACCCTCCATGCAGACCTCGGGAGCTGCAACGGTGCATCTGCCGCACAAAAAGGTTCCTTGTCCCCTGCCCGCTCAGCTACCCCCAAAGTTCGCCTTGTAGAGCCCCATAGCCCTTCTCCTTCAAGCAAATTCAGCACAAAAGGCCTCTGTAAGAAAAAGTTGAGTGGGGAAGGGGACACAGATCTTGGGGCCTTATCCAATGATGGCTCCGATGATGGACCCTCAGTAATGGATGAAACAAGCAATGATGCCTTTGATTCTTTGGAAAGGAAATGTATGGAAAAAGAAAAATGTAAAAAACCCTCTAGTTTGAAACCTGAAAAGATTCCTTCCAAGAGCTTAAAGTCAGCCCGGCCCATTGCCCCTGCCATCCCCCCACAGCAAATCTACACCTTCCAGACAGCCACCTTCACGGCAGCAAGCCCAGGCTCCTCCTCAGGCTTGACCACCACAGTGGTCCAAGCCATGCCCAACAGTCCCCAGCTCAAGCCCATTCAGCCCAAGCCCACTGTTATGGGAGAACCCTTCACAGTCAACCCTGCCTTGACTCCAGCCAAGGACAAGAAAAAGAAAGACAAAAAAAAGAAGGAATCTTCCAAGGAACTTGAAAGTCCTCTGACCCCTGGGAAGGTGTGTCGAGCAGAGGAAGGCAAAAGCCCCTTCAGGGAATCATCAGGAGATGGGATGAAAATGGAGGGGCTCCTCAACGGCTCGTCAGACCCGCACCAGAGCCGACTGGCTAGCATCAAGGCTGAAGCTGACAAGATCTACAGCTTCACGGACAATGCCCCCAGCCCTTCCATTGGAGGCAGCAGCCGCCTAGATAGCACCACCCCGACCCAGCCCCTGACACCCTTACATGTGGTGACCCAGAACGGAGCTGAAGCCAGCTCAGTCAAAACCAACAGCCCTGCATACTCTGACATCTCTGATGCTGGGGAGGACGGGGAGGGCAAGGTGGACAGCGTCAAATCAAAGGACTCTGAACAGTTGGTTAAGGAAGGGGCTAAGAAAACGCTTTTCCCTCCTCAGCCACAGAGCAAAGACTCACCATACTACCAAGGCTTCGAGAGTTACTACTCGCCAAGTTACGCACAGTCCAGCCCAGGGGCTCTGAACCCCAGCAGCCAGGCAGGGGTGGAGAGCCAGGCCCTGAAGACAAAAAAGGACGAGGAGCCGGAGAGCATAGAGGGGAAAGCAAAGAACGACGTCTGTGAGGAGAAGAAAGCCGAGCTGAGCAGTTCCAGCCAGCAGCCGTCCGTCATCCAGCAGCGTCCCAACATGTACATGCAGTCCCTGTACTACAATCAGTACGCCTACGTGCCCCCTTACGGCTACAGCGACCAGAGCTACCACACCCACCTCCTGAGCACCAACGCCGCGTACCGGCAGCAGTACGAAGAGCAGCAGAAACGGCAGGGCTTAGAGCAGCAGCCGCGGGGCCTGGACAGGAAGGCAGAGATGGGTCTGAAGGAGCGGGAGGCGGCCCTCAAGGAGGAATGGAAGCAAAAGCCCTCGATTCCACCAACTCTCACCAAAGCCCCCAGCCTGACAGACCTCGTGAAGTCAGGGCCCGGCAAGGCCAAGGAGCCGGGGGCTGACACTGCCAAATCAGTCATCATTCCCAAGTTAGACGACTCTTCAAAACTCCCCGGCCAGGCCCCTGAAGGCCTTAAAGTGAAGCTGAGTGAGGCCAGCCACCTAGGCAAGGAGGCCGCTGAGGCCAAGACGGGCCCTGAGTGTGGCCGACAGGCAGAGGTGGACCCGATACTCTGGTACCGACAGGTAACTGCTGCCCTGGGAGGAAGTGGAAATACCATTTGATAAACTTTCCGTCTTCCTCACAAATCCTTATGTAGGGTTTCAACAGAATTGATATTAGCAGGAGAAATGTTAATTTCAGGGATTCTTTACCTTTGTAAACTATTTTAATGTTTTTTAAAAAGCATTTTTATATCCGTAAGAGGTGTTTTTCCCATTTGACAAGCAAGGCCCTTGGCTGAGCGCAATGGCTCAGAGGCCTGTAATCCTAGCACTCTGGAAGGCCGAGGCAGGAAGATCGCTTGAGGTCAGTTCGGGACCAGCCTGAGCAAGAGCGAGACCCCGTCTCTACTAAAAATAGAAAAAATTAGCCCGGCGTGGTGGCTCAAGCCTATAGTCCCAGCTACTCAGGAGGCCGAGGCAGTAGGATTGCTCGAGCCCAGGAGTGTGAGGTTGCTGTGAGCTGTGATAACACCATAGCACTCTAGCCCAGGCAAAAGAGCGAGATCCTGTCTCAAAAGAAAAGAAAAGAAAGGCTCACATAAGTTAGCTAGATTTGTCTAGGATTGCTTGAGACTTCACTAGCAGAGCCGAGACCTGAACCCAGGTATCTTGATCCTAGTCCAATGTTTCTTCCACTGCTTAGTTCCTATGGAATGAGTTAATGGTAATCTCTCCATTTTTTAAAGTAAGTTAAAAAGTACACTACTCAGTTGTTGAGTTTCCTTAAACTTTATAGGCAGAGTTAGGACCAAGAACTTGGAATGTCACATCTTGTTCTGCTCATGAGATTTAGAATATCTTTCCTTCTCTCTTAGTGCCAGAGTTATACTTCCCTCCTCTGACCTGGGTGGCACTTACAGCGTTCCACCCCCTGAGCTTGCTCTGAAGAAGTGAAACAACCTAAACATCTTGGAGGAGGGCAGCCTCTTCTATTCTAACAGTGATTTTCCCAGAATGCCTGTTCTCTCCTAGAGAACATCTGCTGATAGACTCATGGATTTTCCCTTTCTTTCCCCACATCTTGTTCCCTGGGGACACAGGGGGTGGGAGGGTACTTTTTAAGCCCAAGGGACCAGAGTTGGATTATAAACAAGATCAATCGGCCGGGCACGGTGGCTCACGCCTGTAGTCCTAGCACTCTGGGGGGCTGAAGCAAGAGGATTGCTCAAGGTCAGGAGTTCAAAACCAGCCTGAGCAAGAGCGAGACCCCCGTCTCTACTAAAAATAGAAAGAAATTACTTGGACAGCTAAAAATATATAGAAAAAATCAGCCAGGCATGGTGACACACGCCTGTAGTCCCAGCTACTTGGGAGGCTGAGGCAGGAGGATCGCTTGAGCCCAGGAGTTTGAGGTTGCTGTGAGCTAGGCTGATGCCACAGCACTTTAGCCTGGGCAACAGAGTGAGACTCTGTCTCAAAAAAAAAAAAAAGATCAATAGAGGCCAAGATCTACTGGGACCTTGGGCTTCAATTATATCTCTGTCTTGTCTGTACAACACTCAGTCCTTGTTCTTTGACTGTTGTAGGAGGCAGAACCCCGGATGTGGACATACGTTTATCCTGCCAAGTACTCAGACATCAAGTCAGAAGATGAGCGGTGGAAAGAGGAGCGGGACCGCAAATTGAAGGAAGAAAGGAGTCGGAATAAGGACTCTGTCCCCAAGGAAGACGGGAAGGAAAGCACAAGTAGTGACTGCAAGCTGCCCACATCTGAGGAGTCCCGCCTTGGGAGCAAGGAGCCCCGACCAAGTGTACATGTGCCTGTGTCCTCCCCCCTCACCCAGCACCAGTCCTACATCCCCTACATGCACGGCTACTCCTACAGCCAGTCCTATGACCCCAACCACCCCAGCTACCGCGGCATGCCTGCTGTGATGATGCAGAACTACCCAGGTACAGCACCCTGGTGCCAGCTGCTGTAGATTCACTGGGAAGGGAGATGGAGCACAGATTTCAAATCCAGAGGTTTCATGGTCAGCCCTAAGGCTTGATGAGGCTTGCTTAGATGACAGCCCTTTTTTGAAAGTGTTATTCTGTGAAGTGACCACTGTAACCCATAGCCCCTTAAATGACCCCTACTGACAGGGTGTTGGATCACCTCTCTCTCCCTTGCTCCAGCTAGAGGTTTAACCTCTGCAGTCAGTTTCCATTGATAACTAAAGGCAAAACGCCCTGTCTGCCACTGCCATCTTCCCTCAGCTAGACTTTTGAAAACATAAATGCTACATTTTGCAATGTGCTAGGCACTGCAGAGAGTACAAAGAAAGTAAAGAGCTGGGCATGGTGGCTCACACCTGTAATCCCAGCTACTGGGGATGATCACTTGGGGCCAGGAGTTTGAGACCATCTTGGGCAACATAGTGAGACCCTGTCTCTACAAAAAATTTATAAAAAATTAACTGGGCATGGTGGCTCACATCTGTAATCCCAGCACTCTGGGAGGCAAAGGTGGGAGGATCACTTGAACCCAGGAGTTCGAGGCTGCAGTGAGCTCTCGTTATGCCACTGCACTCCAGCCTGGGTGAGAGAGTGAGACTCTGTCTCAAAAACAAATAAGTAAATTTTTAAAAATAACTTAGTGGGAAAAAAAGTAGAGAAGACTGGTTCTCTCCACTCAAGGAGCTTAAAACTTAATTATAAGAAAGAGATGTGAAACAAATAAAATTCAAACCAGAACAGTGCACATGTATATGCAGTTGCAAGATCAAGCTTGGCTATCAAGAGCAATTTAAATTCAGACTGGGGGGAAGTCTAGCTAGGTTCAGCTTGGGAATTGAAGCTCTCTATACGGCTGTCGATGGTTTATTTGTGGAGGGGAGGCACAAAGTAGGAGTTTAAATATTTTTAAACTTGTTAGAGTAAAATGCTCTTATTCAACTCTACTCACTGATTTCTGTTGTCGGAAAAGCCCCGTGGGATGCTTCTGGAGTGGAGGGACAATTCTTTAACTCATTTGTTAGAGCTCCCAACTTCCTACAGCAGCCTAAATAATGTTGACATTCTGGTGACATTATATGGAGGGAACTAGTCCCTAAATAGGACAAGTAAGCTTTTCAGAGGTAGGAAAGCATCTTGCCCTTGGGGTGTTCCCTTCTCACTGTCACCCACACCCATATATATATAAAAATCATAGTTCCATTTGTTGGGTGCTCTGGGCCAGGCACTGTCCTGTGTGATTTATACACATTACCTTTTTTAATCTTCCCATCATCCTATGAAATAAGTATTGGTATCTTCATTTGATGATGAAGAAACTGAAGCTCAAAAACGTGGTTGATGATTTGCTCAAGGTCACTCAGCTAGTAAGTCAGAGGTGGCATTTGAGCCCAAGGCTGTCTGACTCCAAATCCCATGATCTTTCCACTTTATCATGTCACCTCTCCAAGATGAATCTCTGAGACTAGTTCAAAAAACTACAGCGGATCTGGAAAATTGACTACAGGAAACAGGGGTATGTTCCTAATATCCCTTAGCCAGTTTTTCCTGTAGAGCTCAGTAAAGAAAGGACAAGCCAACAGTCTCAGCCCAAGACACCGTGGTGGAAAATATCTCAGCCTGTGCCTAGGAGAGCTGATGCCCACCTAACCAAGCTCACTGCAGCAGAGCTTTTTCTACCCCTCCCATCTGAGTGCTTGATTTCTCCTTTCCCAGGTTCCTACTTGCCTTCCAGCTACTCTTTCTCCCCATATGGCAGCAAGGTCTCGGGTGGTGAGGATGCTGACAAGGCACGAGCCAGCCCCAGTGTCAGCTGTAAATCCAGCTCAGAGTCCAAAGCCTTGGACATCTTGCAGCAGCACGCCAGTCACTACAAGAGCAAGTCTCCCACGGTAAGGGAAGTTCAGTGATGTTATCCAAAGACCAATAAGGCCAGATCCAGGGTCCGGGAGAAGGCGGGCAAGGTCAGGTGTGGACCACAGTACAGCTTGGCTAATTTGACATTGGCCTCACCAGGGCATCTCCTTGATTCTTAGGTCTCCTGCATTTTTAGGGAGTCATAATGTGGGGCCTTGAGCATTTCACTCGTGTGTGTGTGTGTGTGTGTGTGTGTGTGTGTGTCTGTCTCACTATAGTGCTTTTGTGTGTCTGCTTTCCTTTCCAGATAAGTGATAAAACTTCTCAGGAGAGAGATCGGGGAGGCTGTGGGGTGGTTGGGGGTGGTGGCAGCTGTAGCAGCGTTGGGGGAGCAGGAGGGGGTGAACGGAGTGTCGACCGGCCCCGCACCTCCCCTTCCCAGCGCCTGATGTCTACACACCACCACCACCACCACTTGGGGTACTCATTGCTCCCGGCACAGTACAACTTACCCTATGCAGCAGGTAAGCCTGTTTCCCCACCACCCGTCTCTTCTGTCTCCATCCCAGTGGTAATGCTCGCAGCGAGGGCCCTCCCCCCTTACCCCACGAGAATCCTTTTTTTTTGATCTTGCAATATGTTAAGAGTCCTAACCTCCTTCAGACAGTCATTAAAGCATATATATGACATTTATTTCTTCCTTTGGAGCTTGGGGACTCTCAAACTCCTCCAGAATATTGGCTTTGATATTCAGAAGAATAAGGAACAGGTGTTCCCCGCAGCCAAAGAGAAACGAGCAGCTGAAAAATAGAGCCTTACTGTCCATCCCCAGGCAGTAGATCTAGCCAAGTATCAGACTGTTTTCTGTCAGCACCTCAAAACTCAGTGAAACTAGGAATTTAAGGGGAAACGCCTCCGTGCCCCAGCCAGCTGGTGAGGGACATGCTTCATGGGGAGTGTATGTGAGTGCCACACTAACCGTTCTCCTGCTCGCTCAGGGCTTTCTTCCACAGCCATTGTTGCCAGCCAGCAAGGCGCCACTCCTTCCCTCTACCCACCCCCCAGGAGGTGAGAATGGTAAGTAACTTTTGTTAATTTGGGGCCGTAACAGAGCAGGGAGAGTTGCTACCTGGATTGTAGAATCTCTGTGGGCCTAGGTAAGGAATAGCTGTGTGGGTTAGTGGTCTGGAAACGGTGGAACCCTGGCCAAGCCTCTTGTGCAAGAGTCTCCTGTGAAGCCATGTGCATCTGAGAGGACCTGTGGAAGACAGATGTCCCCTTAGGGACCAGTTCTAGCCTCCCCTGCAGTTCCTGTTCTTGGAGCGCCACCTTGTGGTTGTTTGACCAGCAGGCTGAGTGCCTGCTTGCCTGTCCGTGTTTCCCATGCAGAACACCAAGTGCCCGGATAAAGTCAGCTTCGCGGGCCGGGACTGGCTCACCCAAGGAGGTGCTGGAGGTGCCATTGGACGTCAGTTAAATGGTGTTGTTGATCATCCTGTTTGCCGTTCCCACCACAACCGAAGGCAGACCCTCGGCTGTCGCACCTCCACCAGACCTCTGGACTCCCTGACCCTCCCTCTTCCGCAGGAGCAGGAGAGCTGGTACTTAGCAAAAATATTTATTCTCTTGGCCACAATCATGACTGTTGTGGCCTCTGTGGAGATGAAGGCACAGGGAGAAACTAGGGGAACATGGCCTCAGCCCAGAGAAGTCACTGCTCCGTTCCCCAAGCCCCTGGTCTGCTGCTGGAGCAGTACCAACCCGTCCCCAGGGAGGGCCCCCACACTGGGTAAGGTCTGAAGACAGCACAGCAGCCATACCCCCTCACCGTCACTACACCGTCACCAGACTCTGCGTCTCCCTGGTGGTTTGCATCCTGGGAACGGGCAGCACGTGAGGAATTAGAATCTCAGGAAAGAAATGGGGGCTGTTTTCTACGTAATTGTGAAAACGGGGTCTTCAAACGTGTAGACTTCTCCCCTTTTACATGAGCACATATAAACGCTCAGAGCCTAGCCTGGAAGGGAAGACCAAGGCATTTGCCCCACCGTGGTCTTGTGCTGCCTGCCGGGCTGAGGGCGCGGGCTCCAGCCCCAGCACAGGGCTCCCAGGGACGCGGGGAGGCAGCTGGAGCTGGAGTCTGTGAGGTAGAACCTGCATCCCACTCAGTCCTGCTGCTTCTTATCCCCACCTCCTTGCCCTTTTCTCTTCCCTCCTGACCCCTTGGTGCCTTTCCCAGGGGGTTCCCCACACTGGTCTCACCTCTGTTTCACTGCTTGGCTCTTAAGACTCAGGCAGATCAGATAGTATTCCCCGAGCACGGGGAGCCTGCCAGGAGTCTGCCAGGTCACCTTAGGGCAAGGCCCAGAAGGCAGGCCCCAGGAGCACCCAGCAGTTCTTGGAGATGCCCTGTCCATTCAGCCATCTGAGTATCTTCCTCATTTAGGGCCACAAACATATACAGTCCAATTCCTCTGTCTATAAGTACATGATTTTATATAGCTCAATCTATAACCTCCGTGTGTGCCAATACAAGCTGTGTTTCTTTGTAACACACATTTTTGTTTTGGGGGCCACTGGGCGTGGGAAGTTATTTGTTCGTCAGACCCTGGGTTAACACATCCAAGCCATTACTCGTCAGAGCACGGAGTGTACTCGAGGGAGCTGTGCTTTGAGGCAGCAGACATTTCTCTGCTCTCCTTCGACAGGCAGTCTCCCCATCGAAGCTTTATGCTCTTTGCACTGGGAAAGTGATGATGATTTGGTAGCTTTATTGGAGTCATTTCTTCCCCAAGGTGTGGGGAGCGTTAGCTCTTACTTTGCTTTTGAGGTATCATCTCTTTGTTCTCTTCCGTGCCCATCTTTCTTTGACCCTCTGAATTGAGAGAGATGAAGACTGACAGATATCAGCCTAGACTGGAGAAGGGTGTCTGTGACTAGAGTGCCAAAAGTGACCGTTAAAGAGCAGGAATTTGGCTCTGACTCAATATGGAAAATGGGAGGTAGGGGACAGTAAGCACAATGCCCAGTAGAGGTTGGTTTCCAAGAACTCTAGAGCCCTACACATAGATAGGCTTAGGGCCACGTGCCCACGAGGAGCCCCTCTGACCTACAGAGCTTTTCCCTAAGTTTCAGTGTCCTTGTTTTGGTTCAAGTTGAGTTTTGAGCCCTCCCCAAAAGCCCACTGTTTTAGACCCTTGGCAGCCTCCCTCATACCCATCGTTCCCTCTGCCTCCTGCTGCCCCCACGGGCAGTGCTCTGAGCAGTGACTTCCCTGTCATCCATGGAAGTAGCTGGTGTGAACAACTTCACCCCACCTAACCTGAGTCACCCCTACCAAGAGGGTGACTGAATTTAAGCCTGATACGCCCTCCTGGGCTCCTGTCGGGTAGAGCCAAGGGCCCACCTCTGTTCCTGTTCGTTTTGAAATGTTGTTGTGTGTTTTGTATCTGTGGCGCTGCCTACAGCGTACTCTGTACATATTGTAAAGAAACCGTTGGAGTAATTTTCTTTCTCATTGGGCAGGCACGGCCCGCATTCCTGCCCCTTCCACTGCGTTCTGTAACAGAGAGGAGGAACTTCTGTATTAGCTGGGCGGCCCTGGTTCTGCAGAAGGGTGCAGCTTTTTCTTTTCCTTTTTTTCCCCTCAAAAAAACACTTGGCTCTTTGATTCTTATATCCATGTCTCCCTTGAAGAGTAGGAGCTGCCCAGAAGAACAGGCAAACACAGCAATGGCAGAGTGGCACTGCCTTCTCCTGGTCCCCGCTCCCTGCTGGGTCCAGTCTTCCTTCCCTGAAATTACACAAAGCAGCAGCAGTGGAGCCCTTGACAAGTGCTGAAAACGATTTGCTCTGCACCTCCAGCCCCGCTACATGGGAAGGAGAAACGTAGGTGGGCACTACCTGTGGGACCCATAACCTGGCCAGAGGGACGAGACCTCAGCAAGGCTCGCCAACCCACGGGCAAAGGCTGGAGGAGTTTGCTGCTAAGGGCCCAGACGGCCAGACCAAGCCTGTCTCTGAGGCCGCTGCGTCACTCACTGGGCTCCCCCCAGAGGCAAAGCTAAAAGGGAAAGAGCCTCATCCCCAGGTAGGACAGCCAAGGCATGGAGAGCTTTCTTTAGGATTCATATCTCCTTCTTCCTCATTTGAAGGTGTGCCAGTCCCCTGTATCCTCCTTTCCTGCCTTGTACATGTATGAAATTTCCTTCTCTTACCCTACTCTCTCCGCACATCTCAAAGAACCACACGCAGAAGGGTAAGAGGGCACCCTATGAAATGAAATGGTGATTTCTTGAATCTCTTCTCTCCAAGTTCCAAGGGGCTGTGGGAGGACTTAGCTTAGGGAGTTGGGATCTAAGACTGCAGAAGGGCTAGAGAACAATACTGTATACAGGCTTTGAGGCCACTCATGTCACTTACTATCCCATATACCCTGTCGCCATCCCGTTGTCTACTCTGATGCCCCCAAGATTCAACTGGGCAGCTAGTTGGCCCCGTAATTCTGGGCCTTTGTCGTTTGTTTTATTACTAGGGCATCCCAGGAAGCTTTCCAGTGATCCCCTACCATAGGCCCCTCCTGGGATCAAGCCCCTCCTAGGCCCTGTCCCCAGCCCCTCCTGCCCCAGCCCACCCGCTTGCCTTGGTGCTCAGCCCCCGCATTGGGAGCAGGTTGGGGCGAGCTGGAGGCCCGGGCTGGAGGGGCAGTGTTGCTGTTCATAGCTTTTGTTCCTTTGGCGTTGCTCTGTTGGATTTAATTTCAGTCTTCCTGATTCTTCCCTTCTGTAAAGTGTACATTACCAAGTTCCTTGTTTTTTTATATATATATATAAATATATATATATACAAACTGTACTCTTTTTGCCTTTGTACATTCAGGCAAGAAGAGAAAATAAATCTTTTTAAGAGACAATCACAAATCTGTGAGGGCTGCTGGTTATTTCTCCTGGAGTTTGCTGCTGAGCTGCCTCCTCCTTCTTCCCAACTTTTCTGTTCTCCCTCAGCTTTCCTGATCCTCCCGGGCCTGCTCCGTACGCATCCTCAGCTTCACAAACTTCCCCAGCTGGCAGCAAGCTGTCGAATCCCGTGTCCAGACTACCTGCCCTGTAGCCCTTTTCTGCCCAGCACTGTTTACCGGCTTGGCCACTGGCTTAGCCCAGGAGCTTTATCCTGCACCCTGGCCTCTCCTCTCTTTACCCTTAGATCCTGTTCACCGAAGTGGCTTTGGACCCCGGGTGCTCTGTACACTCACCTGTGAAACTATGCAGCTGGGAGCTCTCTGCCTAAGAGTTTGCACTATTTAAACCTGCCTAGGAATTAGGACGGATGGTTTGAGGAACAAGTGGGAAACTTCCCCCAATATTGCCCCCACATGCCAGCCTCCAGAGGGCTCTGACCCAGAGCCCAGAGGATCCTTCCTGGCTGGTGGACTCTGTGTCTGCCCCATCTGAACAAGGGCTAAGGGTTTATGGGTCAAGAGCATTTGATCAGAATTTCAAAGGGTGGTACACTCTGAAAAAGCCCAACCAAACCATTGTTTGGCGTCTTTCTCCTTTTCTCCTCCTTTTTTCCCTTTCTCTCTACTTCCTCTTTTAATTGGCTTTGGAATTGAAATATATTTTTAAATTATTTGTTGTATTTATTGAATAAAGTTTTTAATGTCCCTGTTCTTAAATTTAGACTTAGTTCGCCTTTCACATCTATCTCCACTCCCCCCATGTTCTACTTTCTAAATTGCTTTTTTAACTGGAGTGCAGCCTTCAGGTACCTTATTTCTTTCCCATCTGTGGCCTTCAATAGCAAAAGTTTTTTTTTTTTTTGAAAAGGAAAGACTGGGTGGGTGCCTGGGTTTCCTTCTAACACTGACTGTATTGAGGAGGAACCACCAACAGATGGCAGCAGAATCTCAAGCATGTTTCCCATCCACTCCGCTAGCCTGGGGGGAAGTAAAGGACTAAGTTTTGCCTTGGTTCTTTAGCCCTGTCTTGCAGATGCCTTGGGTTTGAGTTCAACATCTGAATCCTAAACTGTCTACCGCCTTTAGGCTGCCTCTAGCAGTTGTCTGCTCTGTGGGAGACATCTTCAAGCCATGCTGGTTTCAACTGAATGTCTCTAGTTCCAAATTTGCAGTAATAACACTTGTGAGGGGTGGGGCTATGGAGCGCACGTCTTTTAATGAATACCAGGTGGAGTGCAAGGTTAATGACTTGACCCAAGAGTAAAAACACAAGTAAGCTCCACGAAGAACAATGTGAAAATGGGCCGCAGACCCGTAGCAAAACTAGACTGCCACAGCTCAGCAGTAGACAGCTGTGAAGCTGTAGCAGCTAGAACTTGCCCTTCACTTGGAAAAACAGAAGCAAAAGGAAAAAAATGCTAGTAAGCCCTGGAAAAATTAAAAAAACGAGAACAGAGATAAAGGGGCTTCTAGCCCCCCGCGGTGCCGCTGAGAGCCTATTCATCAGGTGCAGGGGCCTGGAAGCCACACCTTAGGCCACTGGGCTCCAAGAGGAGAAAAGGGAAGGTATATGCTGTCCCTGCAAAAACCTCAGGAATGGAAATATCAAGCAGCTCCACGCAAAAGCCAGAACAGTTTCAGGACCCAGCCTTCTATATAAGGAAGAGCCAAGAACAGCTTGGATCCTGGGTTCAGCCTCTCTTCTAGATGAAGCTGATGTGTACAAACCTGTCTCTCCAGGGGGTTCTGGCAGGGTGTTCCAAGACTCCTAGCAACCCTACATTTCACAGTGTAATGTGGCCCCAGAGACCTTGACCAGTTTATCTGCCCTGCTGTGCTGCAGCTTTTTTCCTAAGGAGCATATACACAGCCCTATTTGGTTGGGCTCTTGACTCAAAACAGTAGTGGTAGGCAGTTGGTCCTGGTACAGGAATAAAGGACAGACCAACCACAACTTTAAATCAGTTTATTGACACAGTAACACAACACACTTGCCTCCCTGATATCCCCATCCCCTCACCCAGTCTAGCTCTCTGCCCCTTCCTCTCCCCTTAGAACAAGCTGTTCAGTGAAAATAGTCCTACCTCTAGGCCTGCAGAGCAGGGTCTCAGGCACTACTTAGAACCTGCTGGGGAGGCAGGAAGCACTGTACTCAGCCAGCCAGAGGCATCCAGTCCCCAAGAACAGATTCCCCCACAATTCCCAGGCCCTGAGTTGCTACTCCTCTTCCTCTTTGCTCTTTGTGACCCTAAGGAGACCTTGGGGCCTGGGCCTGCAGTCAGGAGCCAAGAACTCCTGGTGGTGACTTGCGAATTGGAGTTTGTTTTTAAGGCCCAGGCGCCCCCAAAAAAGCCCTGGTGGTGGGAGTAAACTTCAATGCCCCTATTTAAAATGCACTGACAACATTAAACAGATTAAGCCAGCTTAACCAAATGCCAGAATAACAAACACTAAGCTGTAAAGAAGGAGGGGTCAGACCTGCTTACTCCAGGCCAGACACAAATGCACACAGAGAAGCCCAGGTAGAGTGTCAAAAAACAACTCAAGGACACCGTCCAGGGACTGAGGAGCCTACACTCAGGAGCCCCTGGGTTGACAGGAAGCGAAGAAAGAAAATACACAAGTCTTAATAACCAAAACAGAAAGCCCAACAGCAGGGGAGCTTGAGCCTGACGGTGCTGCCCACCAGCCCTCCAGGCCGTGCCCCTGGACCCAGACAGCCCCTCCCCCTCTAGGCAATGTCCTCCCCTAGGCTAGATAGAGCACGTCACACAGCGCAGTTTAAAAAGCTTCTAATGCCAGTTCATAAACATCTTCATTTACTATTGGTGATTACAGGTGAATAATATGTTTATACTGTTCTTTATGGAAAACAATTTCAACGAGTCAACTCCGAGAACACAATAGGCAACCCTCACCCTGAGCCCCTCAGCGTCCTTCCCTAGACAGCGAGGGGCCCTCTCCTCTGTCCCAGGGCTGCCTAACTTCCCCTCTTCCCCCACTGTGGCTCTTGGGCAAAGCATCCTCTATGACCATTAGTCCTCATCGGACAAGTTCTGGTCCAGGGGGTAAACCATGAACATCACATCTGGCCGAGAGGGGACACAGGGATGGCCGGGACGTACAATCTCAAAGCCCAAGAAGCTGAAGGTCTTCAGGAGTGGAGCTGCACAAGATAAAGTGTGAAAAAGATTGTGATGAGAAACACAAGGGTAGGCCCCAGTCAAGGGAAAACCCCAAACAAAGACGGGACAAACACTCACCCTCCCCCATGATTTCCCACGGTTTGTGAGGCAAACGCAGGAGTCCTTCCTGATCATATAGGAGCTCCCTTTTCTCCTCCCCAGTCCCCTACTGTCTGGGCTGTAGGTCACACAGGCTGTTCTGACCCCTCACCTCTGTCTTCCCGGCCCTTCCTGAAGCAGATGAAGACATAGTTCACTTTCATTTTCTCTTCAGCAAACTCTAGCAGTGCTAACAATCTGCAAGAAGCAAAGCAACCACTCAGGCCCATCACCACCTCACTGTATCTCCTTCCCATCTAGCCCCCCCATGACCCCCCAAAAGGCTTTTCTGAGGCTTACAGCCAGCAGTACAAATACAGAAGCTCCAGGGAGAAGGTTCCAGAGTTCAGGGGAAAAAAAGCCACAGTCCCTGGGAAAAATGTGAATGAATTATCTCTTCCTGTAACAGAGGTTCTTCATCCGAAAATAACAATACCCATCTTAACTAATGCTGTTTACAGATAAGAGTTTAGGGCTTAGAAAGAGAACTTAGTTCTTCAGGGGCCCCCGGATTGCCAAGTCTGATAAGATCACCTGCTACTGGGAGGAACACTCTGGGCCCTAACACTGCCTGAAAGGATTTCCTCAAGAGGTTAGGGCCACTCAAGAGAACTGTCCTCAGGACTGCTTCTTATACACCTGGCTGCTTGGAGGGTCTTGCCCAATCCAATGAAATCCCCCTCTATCTCTGAGCTTCTGGCCTTTTGAACTGCACCATTGTATGGTGGCTCAAGAGGGATTTAGTATCTGCTGGAAGATGAACCATGGGGCGATTAACTGGCAGGCATGTGGTTAATGTGATAATGATCTGCTTTAATTATAACCTAGAGCAAGCCTGTTTGGCTAAAAATAACCTGTTACAAAAAACAGTATCTGCTTGGGAAGTCTAGAGCTAGGAGAGAAAGCACAGACTCTCCCACAATTCTGTTATTCCCAATAAACATACACCCTTCTCTTGGAATGGGACCTCCTTCCCCTTTTTTTCCTTTCCTTTCCCAGCCTGGGCTGCTTACCCTTCTTTGCTCCCATCAGCTAATAATCCATCTGGGATTTCTACAAACAGGCTCTGGCTGGACAGGACTGCATCCCAGGAAGAGACCTTCACCTCGGTGACCTCATACTGGAAGTGGACAATGTGAGGTTTTCCATCGTTCACAGGGAGGTCCTGGGTCACAGTGAGCTTCTCGT
The DNA here is from genome assembly GCA_963574885.1 of Lepilemur ruficaudatus. Lineage (NCBI taxonomy): Eukaryota > Metazoa > Chordata > Mammalia > Primates > Lepilemuridae > Lepilemur > Lepilemur ruficaudatus. The sequence continues at coordinate 18,050 of CAUYRT010098498.1, forward strand.
CCTGGGAAGGAAAGCAGGATAGAGGACCAGGTCACTACTCTTCTGGCCATATCATTGGCTTCTAAGCTAGGTTGTACTGGGAGTCCTGTTGGATCAATCTCAGGGTAGCATGGGACAGAGGGCAGGCTGAGGATGCAGCGCTGCATGCTGGTGAAACAGAGTCCTCACTGGGCACTAAGACCAGATGATGGTGGCAAAACCCAGTATGATGTGAAGGGAAATATTTACCAAGTGTCCACTAGGTGCCAAGCACTATGCCAGATACTGTCAATCATCATGACAAGCACTTGAGATTAATATCTCCATTTTAAATCTGAGATACTAAGGCTCAGAACAATTAAGCACATGACCTAAGGCTCCAAAGGTAGTAAATGGCAGAGGTGAGATTCAAATCCAGCTCTCCGTGATTCAAAAACCCATGCTTTTCCCCCAACATCATGTTCTTCTCCTTCCCTCTCTTAAAGGGAAACATCAAAAACAAATGAAAGCTGGGTGCAGTGGCTCATGCCTGTAATCCCAGCACTTTGGAAGGCTCAGGCAAGGGATCGCTTGAGCTCAGGAGTTCGAGGCTGCAGTGAGCTATGATTGTACCACTGCACTCCAGTCTGGGCAACAGAGCAAAAAAACAACAAAACAACTCACAAAAGGATATGTGTAAGTGTTTGTCTGGGGCCCTGATCAACCAAAGCCTGCTTCCAGGTGGACTGTAGGTGCCATGTTACCTCCCCTGGGCACAATCTCAAGAGGCCAGAACTCAGCTGCCCTGCTAACTCTTCCATCTCAGTCTTAGGGAGGAGCTCTAAACCAATGTCTGGGCTTCAATCACAGCAATTAAAAGGCAGCAAACGCTGCTGATATCCTTCCTCTAATACTCCCGAAAAGCCACACAGCAGCCTCAGTTGAAACACTCCTTCCCAGTCCCCCTACTGGCCTGGCCCAAGAGTCAGAAAACTAAAGAAAGTGATTATTACCCTTAAGCAGCAGCTCAGTGGAGTCTGAGAAGGCTCTGTCCCAAGCTTGCATTCCAATGTCCTCCTTACCTTATATATTAGAGCTGAGAGAGAAGGATCCCTGCCGCCCCCTCGCCCACCGGGGATCTTCGACAGTGGGTGAGGGGCATCAGGAGCACCACAGAGGCCCCGGAACAATGTGCCTGCAGCACTGGAGCTGGGGACAGTTACTCAAAGGCAAAATACTACTGTAAGAGACAGAGACAGAGAAGGTGAGACAATTAACACCAAGACCTGAAGATTTAACTCAGCCCCACCCCAACCCCTGCCCTGCCTCTCTCTAAACAAGTGTTCTATGTCTATACCACTGCCCCAATCCTTTAGGCTTTAGCTTCTAGAACTATCTACTGCTCTCTTAAAGGAAACCCACCATACTATAGAGGCATAGGGAGTCCGAGAAGGCCAGGGGAGTCCAGCTGGATATGTGTGACCAGAGTAGCATCTATCAAACATCTTGAAATAAATCTCTGTGGCACTAGCAGTCCTAGAAGGAACGGGAACCTGACTTGCCCATTAGGCCTCGAGCCCTGCGCTCCCCTCCAGTCTGTTTCCTTATCCCATCAGTGCCTCAACAACCTATGTGGCAGAGTCACAAAGCCTACACAATCATGTCGGGCAGGAGAGGAGAGACAATGTGGGCCTCAGGAAGTCACGTGGACCAGGTACTATGTCCCTGAGGAATCCCTAAAGCTACTTCCCCAATGATGGCCCCATTCCTTTTCTAAGCAAAGGAACTGGAAATCACCTACAGAAATCCCTCTAGGGTTAATAATAAAACTAAATCCAAGAATTTGACTCCCAGAGCAGAGATGCACTATAGTACAGAGACTATTACGGTTTCTGATTTTGTCCCTGGTGTGCCACCAAACACAAGGCCTCCTTGCCCTTATTTGCTGTTCCCTTCATGACCTGAGCATGGTAGTTCAGGTAATTACTGATGTGGTCAGATGGAGGGCAGGGAGCTGTGACCTGAGTAAAGAAGTAAAAAATCAGACGGATTACAGCAGGTGAAAGGCTCCTAAAAGAGCTCCTGTCACCTCCAGATGTGTGCCCTTACTAGCCACCATAATTTTCAGATGGACCCAACAGGGCTCCAGATCTGCTCCACTGCTGCCTTTGAATCCAATTTAGTGGCTCCTTAGGCTGAAATGTAGCTCATTCCCTGGGACAAGGACAAGGGAAGCAGGGAAGAGGTAATTGTCTGTGCATGTACACCATGACTCAGCAAGAGCCCTGTCCTGTAGCGACAACACACCAGCCTCAGGGCAGCTGGAATGCAGTGGATACATACTGCGGGGGCGGGGGTGGGGTTGCAATGGTGTGCTGGAGGCAGCTCACACAACTGTGCACATCTCTTCCCAACTATGTGTTTAATGATGTCATACTGGTAGCTTGAATCAGCCCCAAGTGGGGAGTATTTACACTACAGAAATCAGCAAATGCCTTAAATCAGGGTTTTGGTTTTGTTGGTTTTTTTTTTTCTTGAAAGCCAGTTGTAAAATGGTATGAGGTAATTTTTCTTCACACTGTCCTTTGCTTTATATAGCATGGCATGACAATTTTGGACTCTTGTAAGTGAAAAGGAACAGAACTGAATTCACACCTAACATGGCAATGGTACAATAACCAAAGACCCTCACTATTAGCTGACTTGTATTAGCATTCCAGCTGAGACATAAAGTCCACACCCATCACTGCTCAGCTCCTAGGTTTTGTTCTCTCAAAGATTTCAACTGGGGGTCTACAAGTATACTTGGAAATTACACTGAGAAATGCAGTTCCCAGGGAAGTGTCTGTGGGCCAGGAGCAGCATCAACATCTAAGGGTGATAACCACATGTCCCACCTCCTACCTCCTCTGGAGAACCTCAGAGCATCCTCATCTCCTCCACTCTTGGCCTCAGCAACAACTACTAACAGAGAGGGCATGACAGAGGACCATGCTACCGTATGTCTCCAAGGTCAGGAGTTATTTTCTGCTAAAGACAATGAGCTATTATGATTCACTCTTCCAATGTGTTAAGGGGCAAAATAATAGTATCCAGACAAGAAAAAACAAAGATGGGAGGGTTTCCCCAAGCAAAGGTGCACACACACCCACCACACATGATATGATTCCCTTCTCATTCCCCAGTGACCACTTCTGGGCTGTGCTGAGGTTCCTGCAGGGACACCAGGCAGGCTGGACCTCTGGTGCAGAAGTTGGCTTACTTCTGTTGGCCAATGGAGCCATCCAAGAACTGAGCAAACCCCCTCTGGGATAAACAAATGAGATGTCGCCTTGCATACAAGGAGAACTAACTGGGTTCACAAAATAACCAGATCACCAAGGCCCTTGCACTTCTGGTGCCAGAATCCTACTCCAAAGGAATTATTCCTCAAATGACTTTTAGATGAATGAGCTACATTCAACCTCTGCCCTACATTCCAACCACCATCTTGATTCTTAGCTTATTTTTACTTGCAAATGGCAGAAGCAATGGGGCCAACACACTGAAAAGATCAGAATAAAGTGGGGGTTTTTTTAGACCTGAATTCCCTTTGTCTTCCAAGAAATAATCCCTGGAGTCTGCCCTATGTCCACCACTAATCGATAAGTTTAGTGATATTTTATGTGATACTTCTTTCTTTAAACAAGTCAAATTTAGCAATGGGCTTGTGATATTTCTGGTTTTCTGATCTTTCTCCTCTTCAACTAAATGCAAGTATACATCATGGTAACAAATCATTTACTTCCCTACTCTCACATACAAGGATCCTGGAGACTCTTTGCTACTCTCCCATAAATTCTGCACAAGAAAGCAAGTGTGTGCCTGAGCACAGTGGCTCACACCCATAATCCTAGCACTTTGGGAGACTGAGGCAGGAGGATTGCTGGAGGCCAGGAGTTAGAGACCAGCCTGAGCAAGAGCAAGACCCGTCTCTACAAAAAATACAAAAAGTAGCTGGGTGTGACGGTGCCTGCCTGTAGGTTCCAGCTACCTAGGAGGCTGAAGCAGGAGAATCGCTTGAGCCCAGGAGTTCCAGGTTGCAGGGAGTTATGATGACGCGATTACACTGTAGCCTGGGCAACAGAGTGAAACCCTGTCTCAAAAGGAAAAAAAAGCAAGCGTGTGAGAGAGATTGAGAAAGTGTGAGAAAGAGAGAGAGAGAAGAGTGTGAGAGTTTGTGTGTGTGTAGGAGTGTTTCAGGTCCCCACTCTAGGATCTAGTTCCTGGAGAGAAACTGCTAGGGTCTGGGATAAGCTCAGACGACAGTAGATCACAATAATTATCTTCATCATTTATATAAAACATCTGCTATTAGTTACTTGCTGTGAATGGGCAATTGCTTCTCTTCTAAAAAAATCTGATTGTCATTTCTGAAGTGAGAAGAGAAGTGGAATGGATACATATGTGGTAGTTAAAGAAATTAAGGGACATTAAATTGCCCAGCCATGGCCTTCTCTTCTAATTATGGCTTTAATGTTCAAATGGTATTGTGGCAAGATATGCCACCAACTACACTAGGAACAGTGAATCTGGAAGAATTTAAGCACAAGAGAAAGTGGCTTCTAAACATAAGTCTTCCTGTTATTAATATAAGATCCAAACTGGGTTAGGTTTCATATTCAGCTTAGTCTTATTTCTAACTGGCTCTGATGCCACATCCTGGTGACTCCACTGGGGAGCAGGCATGGTTTAATCTCTACCATTAAAAGGATGATTTAAGCAGCTCAGTCCAAAGGCTGAAAAGATCAGGCTGATTATGGAGAATCAAATGTATCAGACTGAACCCAAAAATCCAGCTGGGCTGGTCCCGCTTTTGGAGAAGAAAAAAACATACCATACTGGAAATGAGGGTGCCAGGTGTCCAGCATACAAGGCAATTTGGAAGAGAGATGAGAGATTAGAGCTGATCTGTCAGTGTCTTTTATTTTCTCAGTTGTTATAGGACATGCCCTTGGAAACACTCCTCAGGATACATATGAATATCATATCCTGCTGCCTCTAATTTAAAGTGTCTGTGAAACTGTTGTCTGAAATGCCCTTAGCAGGTTATAATTTCATATGCTGGCTACCGACAGGCAGCATATGCAGATGTATTCCTGGGAAATGTTGACAGTAAATCAAATTTTTGTAATTCAAATCTTATTTTTAAATCTTTAGGGTACTTATTATTTGAAAGAATTAACCTTAAATCTCTTGATAAAGTAAAAGATCTTCTGTTAAAGAATCACTTCCAATTGACTTTATGTCAATTTTGGTTTATGTATACTCATTGGCTTTATGTCAATTTTTTTTCTTTTTTCTTGTTTGAAACAGAGTCTCATTCTATTGCCCAGGCTAGAGTGCCCTGGCATCAGCCTAGCTCACAGCAACCTCAAACTCCTGGGCTCAAGCAATCCTGCCTCAGCCTCCCGAGTAGCTGGGACTACAGGCACACACCACTATGCCCGGCTAATTTTTTCTATATATTTTTAGTTGTCCAGCTAATTTCTTTCTATTTTTAGTAGAGACAGGGTCTTGCTTGCTCAGGCTGGTCTTGAACTCCTGAGCTCAAATGATCCACTCGCCTCGGCTTCCCAGAGTGCTAGGATTACAGGTGTGAGCCATCGCGCCTGGCCTGTCAATTTATGTATGCATACTTGGCTCTCCATATCCACTGGTTCCATATCCATGGATTCAACCAACCGTGGATCAAAAATATTCAGGAAAAAAAATAAAACAAATAAAAAATATAGTATAACAACTATATACATATAGCATTTACACTGTATTAGGTATTGCAGGTAATTTATGGATGATTTAAAGTATGTGGGAGGATAAGCATAGGTTATATGCACATACTGCACAATTTTATATAAGAGACTTGAGCATCCTTGGATTTGGTATGGGGGAGTCCTGAAACCAATCCCCCATAGATACCAAGGAACAAATGTATTGAGTTTGCTTAAAGAAGGGTACAGCCTTCTTTGCTACACAGAGATTTAATATAAAAATAACTGTATAGCTAACTTCCATTTAGCTACATCTAACAAATATTTGAATTCAAATTCTCCTTGATAGATATACTTTTTTTTTTTTTTTTTTTTTGAGACATAGTCTCACTCTGCTGCCTGGGCTAGAGTGCCGTGGCATCAGCCTAGCTCACAGCAACCTCAAACTCCTGGGCTCAAGCGATCCTTCTGCCTCAGCCTCCCAAGTAGCTGGGACTACAGGCACGTGCCACCATGCC
>CAUYRT010098499.1:0-13454 GCA_963574885.1 Lepilemur ruficaudatus
GAACTCCTACCCACCTCCTTACCCTTCATTTCACAGAAAATTTACCTATTTCTGAGAGAACTCTTCCCCACCCTGACATACACACCCCATTCCCACCCCAGTGGGACCCTGACAGTGGTTTAATCTCTGGAATGAAGTACGAAAGAATTCGAATAATAAGCCACTTGTAGAAATGACAAGAACGGGGTCATCTAAATGTCCCAAAGCCAATCAAAGCACTTGTGATTTTCCTTCGGCTCTCAGCTTGCCTTCTGCACCCACCTGCGACTGTGTGCAAACCACATTCCTGCTTCGCCCCCTGCACCCTGCTCGCTTCTGCCAATGGGGGGCGCTGGAGGGAGCTGCAGGAGGGAGGAGGAAGGGCTTGCTCCCTCCTGTCTACTCCACCACCAGCCCCGCTTCCGCAGCCCCTGGCAACAGCGATTCCCATGGCAACAGATGACTCCGGTTTGCGCTTTCCAACACCTACAGACCTGGACTCACCCAGCCCCTCTCAGGCACACCAACCCCAGCCGCTAGCGCCTCTCCTCCGGGTCTGAGTTCTGGCTCTTCCATCCTCCAAGTTCCCAATAGTTTCAGCTCCCTTCGGAACTGGGGATGAGGCCACTTCCTGCTGTGCTACCTCCATTGACACCTGAGAGCCAAGGTGGGAAAGCTATGGCCCTCAGGCCACGTCCAGCCTGCTTTTGTAAATAAAGTTTTATTGTAACACAGCCACACTCACGTGTTTCTGTACCGTGCTTTCCCTACAGCAGAAGTGCTGGGGAATTGTGACGGTATGGCCTGAAAGCCAAAAATATTTCTGCCCTGGCCCTTTAAAGAAAAAGCTTGTTGGTCCCTAACTTGGAATTCTCCTTTTACCCTCTCAGTTACGCAGTTAACAACTTTATACTTAGGAAACAATTCTCTTCGTTCAAACACCTGGCGCGGCTTGTCTCCTGCAGGACCTGGCTGGTGCAGAGATGGCCGCACTCAGGTCACGATGGGAGCTCAGGCCCTCGGGTCACTCACGGGCATGGGCAGGTGCTTGGTCTCTAGCAGGGCCCAGGGACGAGCCAGGAATGGTTTCCCGAAAGGAGACGAGTTACTGCAGAAGAGGGCACACGTTCGCCCCTAGCCTAGAGGTCTGTGCTGTGAGTCCCCTGTCGGCGCCGGCCCGAGGCTGTGCAGCGTCCCTACTTCCCACCGACGCCGGGTGTCCCGGGTCTGCTGGGTGCCTGCAGCCTGCACTCGCTGCACGGCCTTCCACGCTCAGCTCCTCACTTAAAATGAAAAGCCTTATTGGTTGTTTGGACAGTGAACGGATTGAAGTAGCACACTCCAATGTAGTACACGTTGCCACCAAAATCCAAAAAGCCCACCAAACGTCACGGGCATCAACCAGACGGCGTCCCTCCTCAGAGATCTGAGTCTCGGCTGTCGGGGACCCCTCCTCTGAGCTTCCAAGTTTTCACCTCTTCCCCTTGTCCCCTCATCCCTGGGGGTGGCAGCTGCTTCCTGCAGTTGCTACCTCCATGACCCCTTAGTTTTCTTTTGACCCTTCCATTTAGCTGGGTAACAACTTTCTATTTAGTTAACAATTGTTTACACTAAGTTCTCTGTGTTCAGGTAACTGATATGATTCTATTCAAACAACTGGTGCTGCGTCTGTCCCCAGTCTGGACGCTGACAGACTGACAACAGCAGGGGTTTTCTTGCCAACCGCACTTGCTAAACAACCTCCCCCCGCCCATCAGACCTGATCGGCATCATGTCATCAGCGTATCGGGCACCGGGGTGATGCTGTGTGGACCGTCGAGATCAAGCTCTCTGCCGCCTATGTTATGACAGCGAGTGGGAGAGCTCATGTCACCTGGAGCAAGACTGAAGACGTGGACCCCTGGCTTCTGGTGGTCCTTGGAAATTGGTATGATAAAAAAAAGCATTTGCCAGGTCGGTAGCTCGCACCAGCTGCCAAGGGCTGTGTTGATTTGCTCCAGCAGAGATACTTCATTTGGGACAGCAACTGCAACTGGAGTCACCACCTGATTACGTTGACAATAATCCAGTCATTCTCCAAGATCCATCTGCCTGCTGCACAGGCCAAACGGGCCAGCTGAATGGGGACGGGATCACCACCCCTGTTTCTTTCAAGCTGCTAATGGTGGCACTAATCTCCACAATGCCCCCAAAGGATGTAGAATTGCTCTTGAATTATTATCCTGGGAAAGACAGAGAGTTCTAGGGGCTTCCACGAGGCTCTTTCTACCATCATGACTCCACGGGTCAGTGCGCCAGCGTGGGATTCCGCCAGCTCCCATGTATATCCGCTCCGACTATACAGCCAGGGACTGGGGAACACGGGGTGGGACTACGGCCCCATCTGAGTAGAACTTGGGCTCAGACTCCATCTATCACATGACCACGTAAGCCCCACAGCGGTCTATCAGCCAAAGCAGGAAAAATAAAAATGATTTGCCACTACAAAATGACAGGAGATTCTTAGAAACAAATTAAATTAAATTAAAAATTAAAAAATGACAGAGAGTTGTCTAAACAGCTAAAAGCCAATCAAAACACTCAATGCTGATAAGAAGCCCGTACAGAAACTGGTGTCGTCTTTCTGGAAGGCAATTTAACAAAACATAGCAAAAGCCATAAAAGGGGTCTTCCTCTTTTATCCCATCATTCTATTCAGAGAATCAGTCTTAAGAAAATAAGCTGCAAAGCAGGCAAAGCTTCTGTACAAAAAGATGTTTGTTAATGGTTGTTTATAACAGCACAAGCAAAAACACTTGGAAACAGCTAATTATAAAAAGTGGTTAGGCCGGGCATGGTGGCTCATGCCTGTAATCCTAGCACTCTGTGAGGCCCAGGTGAGCTGATCATTTGAGCTCAGGAGTTCGAGACCAGCCTGAGCAAGAGCAATACCCCGTCTCTACTAAAAAAATAGAAAGAAATTAAAAGATAGAAATTAAATTAAAAAATAGAAAGATAACTAAAAATATATAAAAAAAATTAGCCAGGCATGGTGGCTCATGCCTGTAGTCCCAGCTACTCGGGAGGCTGAGGCAGGAGGATCGCTTGAGCCCAGGAGTTTGGGGTTGCTGTGAGCTAGGCCAACACCACGGCACTCTAGCCCGGGCAACAGAGTGAGAGTTTGTCTCAAAAAAAAAAAAAAGATCGATAATACTCACCATTGGCCAGAGTGTGGGAAATGTGACATTGTTGTGCACTTTTGGTGGAAACAAATTGGTGAAACCTTCGGCACAGTCCCTTGGCAGTATGTATTTAAAATGCATGCCCTTTGACCTAGCACTTCTACCCTTTGAGAACAAACACTCTGCAAACCCACAGGACAGGTTTATAGCGACATTGGCTACGCTAGCAAAAACTGGAAACCACCAAACATCCATTAATAGGGGACACTTTAAATCTGCAGTCCCCGACCCTCCCAACCCCCCAGCCGTGGACCGGTACCCCTCCACGGCCTGTTAGAAACCGGGCCACAAAGCAGGAGGTGAGCCCGGGGGAGTGAGTGAAGCTTCAACTGTATTTATAGCCGCTCCCCATCGCCCCTGCCCCAGTCCGTGGAAAAATTGTCCTCCATAAAACTGGTCCTTGGTGCCAAAAAGGTTGGGGACCGATGCTTTAAATAATCCATGCTTCAACCACACAATAGAATCCTTACGTCTCCACTTAAATTTCAAACAGGCATCTCAAATGGTCCATATCCAAAGATAACGCTCGTTACCCAGCCCCACCAAACTGCTTCTCCTGTATCCTCCCCACGGTGGAAATGGGCCTCGTCATCCCCCCCGCTGCCCAGCCAAACCCCACAGTCACCCCGATTCCTCCCTCCCTCTTACACACGTCCAGTCCAGCAGAGCACCCCACACAGCTACCACCACACCCAGGCCGACGTCTTCTCCAGTCACCCTCTAGCAGCCTCCTAAATGGACCGTTCTGTTTCTACACTCGCCCTACTACAGTGTTTCTCGAGAAAGCAGCCGGAGTAATAATTTTTAAATGATTTAAAAATTAGATCCAGGTGGTCTACCCACGCAATGGAATATTATTCGGCCATGAAAAGGAATGCAGTATATGCTACAACATGGATGACCTTTGAGACCATCATGCCAAGTGAACAGAGCCAGACACAAAGACCACATGTTGGGTGATTCCATTGATATGAAATACCTAGAATAGGTAAATCCATGGAGACAGGCAGATTGGTGACTGCCAGGGGTTGGGGGTGGGAGGAAGGGAAGGGGGAGTGACTGCTTGATGGGTATGGGGTTTTCTTTTAGGGTTATGAAGATGGTTTGGAGCTAGATACCAGTGGTGGTTGCACAGCACTGTGAAGGTACTAAATGCCACTGAGCTGCACTCTTCAAATGGTTCATTTTGTGTTATATGAATTTCACCTCAACAAAAAGGAGGAAAAAAAAACAGATCACAGCACATTCCCCGCATAAAACCTTCCAGCAGCTATGCAACACAATAAAAAGAACAGCCACACTCCTCAGCAGCACCTGTGAGGCCCGGCGATCTGGGCCCTGCTCTCAGACCACACTGTCCCCGCTCTCCCTCCCTCCCTCCCTCCCCTCTGCCACACTGCGCTTCCCCTCGGGGAAATGGGGCAAGTTCACTTTCCCCCCGAAGGCTCCACACTTACGGGCCCTGTACCGGAAAACACTCTTCCCCCAGACCCATCGCTCATTCAGCAAGAACTTTCTGAGCACCTGCTGGGAGTGCAGCTGGTTCCAGGCACTGGAGATGCAGAAGTGAGAACACAGACAAAGCCCTGCCTTCGGGAAGGCCTCCTGGTGGGTCTTCTCGGGGCTGTCTTCCTCTCCCCACTCAGGCCTCTCCTCAAACGCTCCCCACCCACCCTGTCTGAAACAGCATCCACATGCCAGATGCTTTTATCCTCTCACCTTGCTTTATTTCTATTAGCGATGCTCTCATCACCTACCACGGTATTAACATACCGGCTGTCAGTTTCCCCCACTAGGCTGTCCGCATATGGGGTGTGGGTGTCTGTTCTGCACACTGCTGCCCCCTAGTGGCTGGAATAGAGCTGGCACAGAATAGCTGCTCAATAAACAGTGCAAGTGAATCACTAAATATGCAGCTGCTTTTAAAAATGAGGCAGATCAACGTGCACTAATGCGGGAAGAAAGATACAACCACAAAAGCAAATTACACAACAGTATGTATAGCAGGATACCATTTTTGTAAAATTAAAATGTTTAAGAAATTTAAGTACGTGCATATATTAATGAATATGTACAAAATGAGTCAGAGGAATGTGCCCTGCACTCACCCCGGTGGCTATGTCTGTTTGACCTGAATTCACAGCCAGCGTTTCTACCACCTGTACCATCTGACTTTTTGTCACTGTGTATTACATATATAAATGGAGAAAATAAAGGGGTTGTTTTTAAATAGCCTGTGAAAATTTTGTTTACTTATTTTTGTTTTGCTTTTTTCTTTCCCTGTCTTTTTTTAAAACATAAAATGAGGTATCTTGGAATAATATCTTTCTTCTTTGTGCCTACCTGTGTTTCTCACAATGAATAAAAATTTTAGAATTGAAAGACAAACACGACATGCCATTTGAAAATACCAGTGTAAGTGATTTGCTGCAGCCCCAGGAGACAGGGTTGGACGAGAAATGCAAGCAAGAAAGTCCAAATTCAGCAGCGTGTGCTTGGCTAAAGAAAAACTGTGCTGGGGTGTGTGTGTACCTTCCATTAGATGGAGAGGATGGGAGCAGCATTTCTAAAGACCCTTTAACAAATCAGTTAGTCACCCATTTGGTGCTAATTTATCAGGCACCTGCCGTGTGCCAAAACCTGTGCCAGGGACACAGAGCCAAGCAGACAAAGTCCCCGTCCCCAGGGTGAGGATGCCACAGGTGATGTGGGTGGGCATTGTCTTGGTCATGACAGCACCTGTGTCCCATGCTGATTTCATCTGTCCCTTGGGATAGCCCTCCAAGTTAGGGATCATTACTCGCCATATTAGGAGACTCAGAGACTCAGAGGGGTTAGCCACCTGCCTGCAAGTCACACAGCCACTAAGGAGCAAGTCCAAATTTGAACCTAAGGCAGCTAATCCAAAGCCCACGCTTCTAACCACACTCCTTTACGTTTACCGCCTCACTAAAGGCGACCAGAAATAGTGACCACCAATGTACCAGGCATGGACCAGGCTCTTTGCAAATGCTCTCTTATTTAATCTCCCCAAAACGCTGTCAAGGAGGTAGTATCACCCCATTTCAAGAAGGGAAATTGGGGTTCAAGAGAGAAGAGGCCTCTCGGATCAGACTAGAGAGATAGGGGGAAAAAAGAAGCAAAAAAATTAAAAAAATGAAATACAAAAAAAGAGAGAGAGAGAGAGAGAGAGGGAAGAGGCCGTTCAGGGATCACATGGGAGCGCAGGGAGCCGAGCTGGCTTTGCCTGGTCCTGACCAGTGCACTGCTGTAGCAGACACTGTGGGGGACACCCAGACCCTCCTTCAGGGCTGGGGCACTTGTTGCCTCAGCTGCCCAGGGCACTGGTGGCTGAGAGCTCTCAGCTCCATTGGTGGAAGACAGCCTCCTCACCCAAGGTCCCGACTCTCCCAGAGGACATCCCATGACCAATGACGTGATAGTGGGGGGCATAAAGTCCTAGCCCCCTTATCTCAGGGAATATGTCTTTGAAGGCCACCCCAGCTCCAGAGCTGCCTGGGACGGCTGAGACCCAGCCATGGCTGCACGGCAGCTCAACTTCTCCGCGGCCTGCTTCCTTTGCTCCTTCGCGGGGCAGGCTCCCCAGGGCCCCACAGCGTACCTCCTGCCTGCAAACCTCCGTCTCGGAGTCTGCTTCCTGGGGCTCTGACCTAAGACATCTGCTCTGCCTTTGAGGGCCAGGCCTGAAGGCACAGACTTTATCCTGAGGGCCTCGGAGGCCACAGCTACAACATGTGAGAGACAGATTAGATTTATAAAAAGATCCTACTGGAGAACAAACTGGGGGGTGGAGAGACCCGAGGCCGGGGGGCCAGTGAGGAGGCTGGCAAGAGGGCTGGGGCCTGGCAGCGAAGGCAGGGAGGAGAAGGCCAATGCCAGCAGTGGCCGCTGGGTGGAATAAACGGATCATAATTTGAGACTAGCCAAGCAGCCGTGGGCCTGGCTGGAGGTGACGGGGGGATGCTGGTGCCCCGCACTGTCTTCCATCTGGAAGCCAGGCACCAGTTCGGGCCAGCCTGGTGGGGTGCCTACCTTGCCCTCCCCGTCACCAGCCGTGAAGCCTGGCCATGGTGCCGTGGTGCCTCACTCTGTGCATTTGAGAAAACGGGCTAATGCCAGTCTCTCCCTCACTGTGTGGCTGTGAGAAGTCAAGGGCTGAATACAAGTCAGAAAGCTCCGATAAGCGCCTGGCGCAGGGTGTGTGCGCCATCAGGGTCCCGAGTACCGGCCGGGGTCTGGAAAGGGCACAGGCCTTGGGGCAGATGCACCTGGCTGCAGCCCTGGGTGGTAGGGGGCAAGGCCCTTGGCCTCTGAGACCCAGATCTTGCACTGGGCAGCGGTCCTCTAGGCCATGAAGGATTGTTAGGAAAATTAAGGAACACTTGAAAAGTTCCTGGCTTGCGGTGTGAAGTCAACAAATGGTAGCTGCTGCTGCTGTGACGGTGGGTGGCGGTGTGTCCCCCTCAGCCCTGCACCCTCAGCCAGACCTCAGCAGGTGGCTCAGGCTCCTCAAGGCCAAGCCCCGCCCATCCTTTGCGCTCCAGCCGGCTCCTCCTCCAGTGTTCTCTCTGAAAATGTCATCGCCATCGCCCAGCTGCCCAAGCCAGACACGGGAGGGATGCTCAGGGCCTCTCTCAGCCCCTCCCCAGTCTCTATCACCAGAGCTCCCCTCTCCAGCCCCTTATCTCCCCACTGGTCTCCTGCTGCCTCTGCCACCCCACCCCCACCCCCACCCTGGGCCCATTCACTTGAGCCAGCCCAAGACCTTTCCAGGGCATCCCACGGGCCTCTGGCTAAGGCCCAAGCTCTTTAACCCACTCAGCGAGAGCATGCGGACTTGTATACCACTGTATCCACAGGGTACAGCAGGGGGCCGGGAATACAGCAGGCACTTAATAAATACTGGCTGGATGGAGAAGGAATGAATGTATGTATGCACTGGCCATGCTGGTAAGAATGACAGCAATAACAGTAACGGAAATGGCTACACGCACACAGCACCCACCACGCACCAGGGCCTGCTCCAGCTTGGTCACTGCAAACTCATAGCAACCCTCCGTGTGCGCGGCTGCTATTCCCCGATTTTACAGTTGAAGAAATCACAGCCCACAGGGAGAGTAACCAACCTGCCCGAGCTCACACAGCTAGTGCACGTGGCCAGCTCAGATGCAAGCAGCACTCAGGACTACAACCACAGAAGCTCGCGGCCGCCACGCTTTACCCACCCAGGCACCAAATCCTCACGCCTGCCTCCCCTCATGTGCCCAGTCCCCGGCCCCCTCCCCAGCCCCAGCCCACTGGCCGTACCCGGTTGATGAGCTCGCCAACCATGCCCGTCCAGGAGCCGTTGGGCTCGGGCGCCCCATACAGCCCGTCCTCCACCAGGCGCAGGCGGTAGCGGAAGCGCAGCAGCTCGGCCAGCTCCCGCAGCATGTCCACGCAGAAGCCCTCGAAGCGCTCGTTCCCCGACAGGGCCTGGAAGTTGGGCCGGCGCATGACGTACGGGTTCTCCTGGGCGGGCAGAAGAGAGCAGGGGTCAGAGACTGGGCACCTGGGGGCTGGGCTGGGGATCCTGGAGCCCAGGCTGAGGTCCGGGGCCCTGACCAGGCAGGTAGAGCAGGAATCCACCAGAAAAGAGAGGGGACGATGCAGTCACAGTGCACCTTCCTCACCTACAAATGCTCAGACCGGGGAAGAGATCTGAAAGCCAGGGCAAACGCACACAGACCTGCCAGGCCCCAGACTGCAGGGAGCCAGTTTAATCTCCACCAACCAACCTGACATTCACTGGTCTCAAGCTCAAGTGCCTACGAGGGAGAAGGTAACTTCAGAGTGAACCAGACTGGACGGTGCTTGTGCCAAACTGGAGCAGGAGCTATCAAATTTTTTATTACAACCAACAGTAAGAGACACATTTTACTTCGCAACCCAAGTGAACCCCACACACAGACACATGGAACTAGACTTAATTCCACGGAACAGTCCTTGCCCCTAGTAACTAAGGGCAGTACACTGATATTTTCTGTTCTGCTACACTTAATTTTTTCACGTGGCCAGTAATGACTCACTAAACCAACTTCGTGAGCCACCAATGGGTCAAAGAGGGTCCCCACCCCCCCCAATGATTTAGCTCTAGCCCAATGCCACCATGAGGGCAGCCAGCCGGCCTGAGATGCCAGATGGTGCAATTTCAAGAGAATTTGGAAACCTAGATTGTTTTGTAAAATCTCCTGATTATAAATGTTAGTAACCAATTCAAATTTTAATACCAATTTTTTTCAGTGCTCCGTAGGTCACACAAACACACCATCTCTGGCCTATAGTCAGTTTGCTACACTGATGCTTCTTTCTAAGGGGTTCAAGCAAACTTCACTGACTCTTACTGAGCTAAAGAAAAGCAAAAGCAGCCGGGCGCGGTGGCTCACGCCCGTAATCCTAGCACTCTGGGAGGCCGAGGTGGGCGGATTGCTCAAGGTCAGGAATTTGAAACCAGCGTGAGCAAGAGCGAGTCCTCATCTCTACTATAAATGGAAAGAAATTAATTGGCCAACTAAAAATATATAGAAAAAATTAGCCGGGCATGGTGGCGCATGCCTGTAGTCCCAGCTACTCGGGAGGCTGAGGCAGTAGGATTGCTTCAGCCCAGGAGTTTGAGGTTGCTGTGAGCTAGGCTGACGCCACGGCACTCACTAGCCCAGGCAGCAGAGTGAGACTCTGTCTCAAAAAAAAAAAAAAAAAAAAAAAAAAAGAAAAGAAAAGCAAAAGCAGAGAGAATAGCCCAAGTGCTCATGAGGTGAGGCATACGAAGACAATGGTGAGAAATGGGAAACTTACGCCGATGTAGACATTGTACAAATGATTCCTTGTGCAGTGCCACTTTGGACCAATGAACCAAAGGACTTAGGACTTAGGGAACAGCGGGGGGAGGAGCTCGGGTAATGACACCCGCAGTGCTTTCTGTGTTGAGCACCATGACTGCATCACTTCCATTCCTCACGGTGGCCTTACACTAAAATGAGCATTATCAGACTCGTTTTACACATGTGGACACCAAGGCTCAAGTGACCCCGTCGCCTCTCGTTCATTCAACATGTAATTCCTGAGCTCTGTGGGGGACGTGGCCACAATGTTGCGCTGCTCTCCCATCTACAGGTGGAGCCCGTTACTCCTTGGGTCCAGACTCTTAGGTCTGAGCTGGCCTTGCGACCTGCTTTGGCCAACAGGACATGGTGGAAGCAACACTGTGTATCTTCCAGAGCCTTGACCCTCACAGCAGCCTCTGGGGGCCACCGTGGAAGGAAGCCCAGACCAGCCTGCTGGAGGGTGAGTGGGCTGAGGTGTGCCAGCCAACACCCAGCACCAACAGCCATTCTGGACCTTCCAGCACAGTCTGGCCACCAGCTGAACGTGGCCAGAGCGCACCAGGCACGAGAGCAGCCAAAGAACTGTTCTGTCGACCCACAGAACTGGGAGAAATAATAAATCGTTACTGTTCTCAATCTCTGGGTCCTGGTGTGGTTTGCGGTACAGTGACAGAGTCTCCTACTATGGGGCCAGGCGCTGTCACAGCGCTGGACTCCAGGACCGCACGGAGCCCCGCAGCCACCACGGGGCGACGGATGGTGGGAAGTCAGTGTTTCTCTCTCTCTCTACCCAGCTGCCTTTCCAAATCCAAAATTGTGGAACTGGGAACGAGAATGTGAGATAATACCAATAATAGCGGCAGCAGCCAGCATTTCTTGTGGGCTTGCTGTGTGACAGCTCTTCTGTCAGCGTGGGAGGACGGTATTATTACCTCTGTTTCAGAGATGAGGACGCTGAGATTCGTGAAGTAGTAAGTGGCCGGGAAGGACAAGTCGTCTGGTCCCACAGCTCTGCTCTCACGCCCTGCGCTAGGCTGAGCTCAAATAGACAGAATCAGAGAGCAGACATGGAGAAGCCAGTCAGAGACAGGGGACCCAGGTCGGGTATCAAAGCTGGAGAATCAGAAATCAAGAATCCTAGAGACAAGTACCCAGCTCCCATACAGCCCTCTTGACACACAGAGGAGGAACCAGGCTCGGGCAGGTTAGGCATCCAGCCCGAGGCTGCAGAGCTGAAACGGGGCCGTGGGATGGGGAGGCGAGGCAGAGTGGCGTCCACAATCCAGCACTGTGCACGCTGAAGCCCCGCTTCCTTCCACCGTGCCAAGCTGATCTCCAAAATCAAGACTGAAGAACTTGGGTTCAAGATCTCAGAATCAGAGTCTGAGCCGATAGAGAAAAAGACAGAGACTGGGGCCTGTGAACAGAACTCAAGATCAGACAACAATGATCTAGGACTCAACTTGAAGTCCCAGACCATCAGCACCGAAGGATCCTTAAGGAGCCTCTAATCCAGGCTTTTCAGACTTCTTCAAAGAGAATCTTATTTGGAAGCCCAACATCGCAGACAGACAGCAGGACACTGCTAAGTCCAATTCTAAGAATTCATCCTACAAATGGCTGTGCATTTATACACAAAAATGTAGGTCCGGGAAAGTCGCTGCAGCATTGCTTGTAGTGGGAACAAAGACTGAAACAACCTAATTTGGGACAAGTTAAAAAGATTATCGATGTCATAAAAGAATCCCAGGCAACCGCTAAAATAGCAAGGTCTACAAGATATATTAAGAGGAAAAAAACAAGCTACAGAACAACGTGTACAATATGCTACTGCTTGTGAAAGAAAGAGTGGGGACGTGCTTGTACATGCATAGACATTTCTGGAAGGATGGTGGCCTCTGAGAAAGGAAAATGAGGGACCAGGGAGGGAAGGAGGCTGATTTTTTCTTAACCCCTTTGTACTCTTTGAATTGTACATTACCTAGCTTTGTATTAACTTCTGTCTCTCCCCCAGTGTGTTTTTTATTATTTTATTATTATATTTTTTTTATAGACAGGATCTTGCTGTCACTCAGGCTGGAGTGTAGTGGCCTTATCATAGCTCACCGCAGCCTCAAGCCCCTGAGCTCAAGCGATCCTCCTGTCTCAGCCTCCCAAGTACCTGGGACTACAGGACATGCCACTATGCCCAGCTAATTTTCTATTTTTTTTTTTTTTTTTTAGAGACAGAGTCTCACTATGTTGCCCAGGAGATTGGTCTTGAACTCTTAGTCTCAAGCAATCCTCCTGCCTTGGCCTCCCAAAGTGCTGGGATTACAGGTGTGAGCCACCATGCCTGGCCCCTCAATGTAATAAGTTTCTAAAAATTGAAGAATGATATTTAAATACATATGGAAATGCAAAGGGTTAAGAAGAACCAAAGCAATCCTAAAGAAGAATATCAAATTAGAGGATTTATCCCATCAAATGTTAACAATTTAAGGCTACGGTATTTAAGACAATGTGGTATTGGAGCAAAAACAGACAAATGGACAACAGGACGGAGTGTGTGGAAACCCACACACATAAATGAATATTGATTTATGACAAAGGCAAGGCTGTGGTGAAGGGGGAAGGAATGATCCTTTCAATAAATGGTGCTATTCAATCAAATATCTGCACGGAAAAAATGTATTCTGACTCCCCTGCCTTACATGACACATAAAAATTGATCCCAGGTAGATTACAGACCTAAATGTAAAACGCAAAACTATTAAGTTTTTAAAAAACAAATAGGAGAATATCTTCATGGTCCTGGGGTATGCAAAGAATTCTTAAATTCCAAAGCATTAAAAATAAGGGGAAAAAGCCGATGGAGTGAACTTCAGTAAAACTAAAAATCAAATCTTTTTATCCAAAAGATACTACTAAGAATGAAAAGGCAAGCCACAAAGAGCGAGGAGACACTTGCAAGACATACATCAGACGAGGGACCAGAGTGCATAAGTTACTCACAAATCAATAAAAAGGTCATATATCCTAATTTTTTTAAAAATAGAAAAAGACACAGGCCGGGCGCGGTGGCTCACGCCTGTAATGCTAGCACTCTGGGAGGCCGAGACGGGTGGATAGCTCAAGGTCAGGAGTTTGAAACCAGCCTGAGCAAGAGCCAGACCCCGTCTCTACTAAAAATAGAAAGAAATTAATTGGACAACTAAAAATATATAGAAAAATTAGCCGGGCATGGTGGCGCATGCCTGTAGTCCCAGCTACTTGGGAGGCTGAGGCAGAAGGATCGCTTCAGCCCAGGAGTTTGAGGTTGCTGTGAGCTAGGCTAATGCCACGGCACTCTAGCCCAGGCAACAAAGTGAGACTCTGTCTCAAAAAAAAA
>CAUYRT010098507.1:0-37363 GCA_963574885.1 Lepilemur ruficaudatus
GCCTGTAGTTCCAGCTACTGGGGAGGCTGAGGCAGGAGGATTGCTTGAGCCCAGGAGTTTGAGGTTGCTGTGAGCTAGGCTGACGCCACGGCACTCTAGCCCAGGCAAAAGAGTGAGACTCTGTCTCAAAAAAAAAAAAAACAGAAATTATTTGATGTCCAGGACTTAAAGTATGAAGACTTTCTGTCTCAATTGCTATTGAGCAACTCTATTTCTGCTGCTCTGTTATTTTGGTACCTAAGTATGATTGCATAAATCTGTGAGATGTGGAAAATTCAGGAGGAGCTCATTTTTCCTGAAATATAAGTATTAGTACTCTATGGTTTTGCTTCTTGCACAAGTGTCTTTGAAGGCCTCCTACGAAGTGCCCGGGTACAGCCCCACAGGACAGGTGCGGGCTGAGGGGATCGCACCTCCTTGATCATGTGCAAAACAGAAAATATCACCCAGGCTACCGGTTGCCCAGAGGATCACAGGCCCTTACCCCTGTGGTCACTTTAAGTCCCCCACTATCAAATGGCCCTCTTATTCTGACAATTTTTCTCTGACCACAAATTGGGGTTTTGCTGAGCCTCGATGTTTAATTATTTCAATCCCATTAAGTCTAGGTCACGCATATTGCCTTCTTGTCACTCGAACCTGACCTGAAGAGTATTGGAGGCCCAGATCAATGCAGACAGGAAGGCCCAAGAATCTAAGCCTTTCCTAACCTCTATATACATGTGTCAAACAGGAACTTTAAAAAAATATATGGCTTATTTACTAGGAATATAACAATATCCCTATTTACTAGGTAGTTTAAGATTTTCTATTGATTTTCACTTTCATTTTTTTTTAAATGAAGGAGGGGTAGGGAAAGGAGAGTTATGAGGTGCACCAGAGGAAAGGGACAAAAGGGAGAAAGGTGCCAGAGTAGGTCAGGAGCATTGGTGCTAACGGGCTGGCAGCAGCTGAACCAGAAGTCATCTGCACTGGCCAGAGTCCAGCATAAGCCTCTGATTTTGGGTGGACCATCTTGGCAGCTCCAGCCAGTTTCACCTCTGAGACCAGGCCAAAGATGACCTCAGGGAGTGACCGAGTTAAAGTCCAAGCTTCTTAGTGTGGGCACAAGTCCCAGGGGCAGGAGCAGAGGCCAAAATGGCAGACAGAGACAAGGATAGGAGCCTGGAAGCTGAGTGTAAACAAAGCAAGGAGAGTCCCCACAGTGGACATTATAGGCAGTTACTGGAAGCTTCTCTTTATCCCATCAGCTCTGTAAAGTGTAATGGTAAGATGCTGAGACAGACAGTTGGGCTGGAGACAGGGAAAAGACAACCACATTGTCCAAGGTAGAGTGGACCCCAGAGGAGGGTCTCAGGTAATGCTTTATGAATAGATTGACATTCAAGCCCCAAATTTTTATCCCTTTGCAGCTTTTTAAGGGGTGTGTGTCCTTGTCTTTTACAGCCCTACATGGTTACTTGGCCCAGACCCATCCCTGAGCCAGATAAAGACAGTGGACTTGCTCACAGGAACATACTCACCGGCACACATTCTGCACCCATGGTGCCGTGGAAGTCCAGAGGGCTATTCCCCTAACCAGGGTCTCTCTTGCTCTTCCCCAGCCTTGTTTCCAAACCTCATTCGTTGACTCAATAAATTGTTCTTCAACAAATGTTCTATGCCTTGTGCCACACCAGGCACAGGATGTACAGTGATGAACAAGACAGAATTGTCCCCTGTCCTGTCATGGCCCTATAGTCTAGTGGGGCTTTCAGATGTTTAGGAGGCAAACAAAAATAATTACAAACTATCACCGATTCCGATCACGGTTTTGAACACAAAGAATAGGAAGCTGTGAGAAGGTGAGGACCCGTCATTCTGATCAGGTAATCCAGGAAGACCCCTCTAAAGAAATGGCATAGACGCCCGAGCCCTAAATGAAGAGAAGGAGTCAGGCCCTAAGGAGTGGGAGAAAAAGCATGCAGGTGGTGGAGGAGCAAATGTGAAGGCACTGAGTCAGGAACACACTGGTGGCATCACAGGACCAAAGCAAGGCCATGTGGCTGCAGCAGGGAAGGGGAGACAAAGGCGTGCATGGGGTGACATCAGTTGAAGTAGGGTTTGAAACTATTTGGAGAGAATCCAGAGGACTTGGAAAGTTTTAAATGGGGAGAATAATGCAATCCAAACTGTATCTTTTTTTTTTTTTGAGACAGAGTCTCGCTCTGTTGCCCAGGCTAGAGTGCTGTGGCGTCAGCCTATCTCACAGCAACCTCAAACTCCTGGGCTCAAGCAATCCTTCTGCCTCAGCCTCCCAAATGCTAGGACTACAGGCATGCACCACCATGCCTGGCTAATTTTTTTCTATATTTTTAGTTGTCCAGCTAATTTCTTTCTATTTTTAGTAGAGACGGGGTCTCGCTCTTGCTCAGGCTGGTCTCGAACTCCTGAGCTTGAATGATCCACCTGCCTCAGCCTCCCAGAGTGCTAGGATTACAGGCATGAATGACCACGCTTGGCCCAAACTGTATCTTTAAAAGTGCACTCTGGCACTTTGCAGGAAGACAAATAAGGACCATTGTGTGAGTCAAGACAAGAGATGATGGTGGGAAGGATGCTGAGGGTCCCAGACAGACTTCAGAGACATTTTGGACCTTCAATTGACAGGTTTGGTAATGAGCTGGATATGACCCCAGGACTCCAGGTCCTGCCTGGTCCCAGCCCCAGTGCCTTTGCCTGAACTTCTTCCCCTTTATAGGCTCCTCCAGGAGCCCATGAGTCAGGCATTGGCACCCATCTCCTGAGTTAATCCAGACCACTTTGCACTTGTGCATGCTGCCCTAATTCCCAGCTTTATTGAGGCCTCAAAGCCTATTTTTTTTTTTCTTTGTTCCCCTGGTTAACATTGTGTTCTTGATCTTCCATATGTCAGGCTTTACCCTGACACCTGCTCCAGGGTGATCCAGAAGGGTTCTTTCACCATTATGGCCCTACCGTGTGGGCCACCTGCCCCACACCTAGAGGACCAACTGGCTGGGTCTGCCCCTCACCAACCCCTCCTCTCCAACCATGTGTGGCCCTGACTGCTGCACAGCTTTCTAAGAATGTCCCTTTTGTTGGGACATTATACTCGTAGCCATTGACTAGGCCTGCTGCAACCTGGATGTGCCTCTTGGATCCATGTCTCGCTGCTCTCCTGTTTCTAAGCTCCTCCCTTTCCTGAGAACTCGTGCCTGTCTCATGGCCTAGATTAGACTCTTTTCTCCTGTACCCCTTCTGTGACACCACTTACTAGAGCCAAAACAACAGTGCTATGTCCCTTTGGACTGTTGGCTGCTTCTGCCCTGGGTAGCAGACAGTGCTAATGGCAAGGAGGGCACTAATCTGTCCCAATCTTGGCCAGACAAAAGTTCTTCCTGTGTGATGAGATCCTGGCCTGCCACCTTGCCATGCCCACCCAAGCCACAGCAATGGGAGCTTTATGCAATGACTAGGCCTCGGTACATATGCCTATATAGGCTGACTCTTGTGCATACACATTTATGCATGTGGTTGTATGTTTATTCACATGTATTCATAGAAGACTACAGTGGCACTATTCCATTATTATTGCAGTTATTGTGATTCATCTGAGGCCATACATGTATGGATTTAAATTCAAAGATGTAGAGAAACCCTCATTATTGGGTACAGTCATGAATTGATCACAAAGTGATAGGTCCCTGAATTGGTTTCACTCTAACCTTGTTTTTGTCTTTCTACACAGCATCATTCAGGTGGTCTTCCTTGATAAGACAAGATCATTTCAGAAAAGTGTGACCAACTCCTATGGTTTCCCACCTTGTCAAAGCTAATTCTTCCCTTGATGCATCTGTCTTTTTCCTATAATTCTTTACTGTTTTGTATCAGTTATCTGTGGTCATAACAATGCTGCATAATGCACAGTCTCAGAATATAGTGACTTAGAATAATGAGCATCTATTCACTTTACTGGTCTGTGTGTTGGTGAATTAGGCTGAACTGACTCAGCAGTTCTGGTCTCAGAGCTCACTTTCACGTCTGGTAATTGTCTCACTGTTGGCTGATCTCGCTGGGATGACTCTGGTGACTCACCTGCTCCTAGGCTGTGTGTTCTGTCCTCCAGCAGGCCAGACTGGGCATGTAGTCTTGGCGATGACAGAAGACACAAAAGCAGAAACTGCAAATGGAAAGGTGTGTGTGTGCTCTTTTGAGCGTCCGCTTGTGTCGCATCTACTAAAGTCCCATTGGATAAAACAAGTCACATGGATTTAATGAGAAAGTTAAAGCATTAGCAACACCTCTGACATCTTCTGTAGCCAAATACCTTGAGGTTTAGCTGAATAAAATGGCAGAATCAAAACAGTAAGCCATCAGGTGGAATGCCTTGTGAAGACTTCAGCAATAAAAGAAATTTTAAAAGCTTTGAGCCAGGGCGATCTTTGCTTGAAGAAATCCTCACCCCACCATTTTACAAAAAACTGAAGCCCTGAGGGGTTCAAGTGCATTTTCAAAGGATGAGAGAGATGGACCTAGAACAAGAACCCAACGGTCTTGACCAGTCCAGTGTTCTTCCTATTGCTCCAAGCTTCTCTGGCCATTGGCCACTCAGCTCCCCTATGTTCAACTCTCCCCTATGTCTTCATTTTCCTACCGTCTGGATGAATGAGAATGGACTGGTTTCTTAGTGCTCTGTTTTTTAATTCCTAGTAGAAGCTGAGGCATTGTTTTTCTCTGAGGAACCCTATCTGGTGCTGACTGATTTGAGGTGTATCCGCTAGGCTTGCAGAAGGAGCAAGGTTTTAGTTCCTGGAAAATTTAATATACTATTTGATCTTTGCTACTCTACTGAGCTTTTACTGTGCTTGCTTTTCCTTATCTCCTTGCTTTCCCAACTGCCAGGTAATTTGATCTGGATCTGTCTTATCAGTCCTAGGCTGGCCAGCAGGTGATGACTGAGGGGCTGGGGAGGCAGCTGTCTCTTCTTTGAGGCCACTGGCATTTTTGGAAGGGACTGTGTGTGTAGCAGATGCTGCAAATGGAGGTGAAATTCACTCACACACTCCTTAGTCCAAAGCCTGTAGTGTTCTTTTTTCTCTGCCCCATCCAATTCACTCAGAGGTGAATCTTTCCTTTAGAGGGTTCTTGGCATTCATAGGGGCTTACAGTGGCCTGGTCTTTGTGGCTCTCTGCCCAGAAGACAGAATTTTCCTGGCTTGACCCTGGTTTATATTAAAACAATAGTTCACACTTATAAATCGTGTTCAGAGTTTTGAACTGAACTGAAGTGTGAAATAGTGTAGCAGATGGATTGTTTGACCTTCTGAAAGAGAAGCCCTGATGGTACCCTGGTGGTGTTGCCCCAGGTAACCTGGATGGATCTTATGCTTCAGATGTGAGATTAAAGGATCAAGGGGAAGTTGTTGAGTCATGGCATCTGGTCCACTTAAGCCTGTTATACTCTCTTCAAGAATCTGATACATCCTTGGAGAGGAATCACCTGTGAGTTGCATCTCTCTTCTTCATGGCTATGGGGAGAAAGTCTGCTATATCTACTGGAATAAAAAAGGAAGCAGAGAAAATTGGATCTAGACTAATGGATATCTAGACCCAGCTGGACAAAGACCTGTGGTGTTGAAGCCACTGGTCTGATTCTGTAGGACACTGTTGCCACCATGTCCCAAGTGGAAATATACCCAGCCCGCCTACCTGACACCTCAGCATCCCTCCGAGGGGAGAAGAGCTATGCCTTAGGGGTCTGATGTCACAACCAGTCAGGCATCATTTAGGGGCGTCATTTCAAGGTTCTCCATCTCTGCTCCTCAGCTTGCTTTCCCGCTGCTGCTGTCACCAGGATGTCAGCATCCAAATTAGCACAAGGCCCCAACCCAAGCAAGCATCAACTGAGTTGTCAGCCCAGTGAATGACCCACCCTGGGGACTGCTGTTGTTATACCCTGGCTCAGCTGTCACCTCCCGTGGCCTTCCACTTTCCCCAGGCAGGCAGAGCTGCCGAAAACAGCAGTTGCCTTCTCCCCGGGAAAGCAAAAGCTGTTCACAAGGTCAGGTGAACACAGGGCCAGAGACAGCTCTCCCCTCCCCCACCCCACATACACATCTTATCCTCGCCCCAAGCTAAGGACCTCTAAATCCCGCCACAATAGCAATCCTGGGACGGCAGGAAAATGTTCAGCCCAGAAACCACATCCTCTGCGGCACAGCAGCCAGCACCAGTGAAGGACGCAGAATTAAATTGAAAATGAATTTGAATGACAAAGTGACATGATGTCCATCTCCCTAATGATGGGGCAAGTTGGTCTTCCTTCACTGGCAAGGCAAAACTGCCAGGCCCAGATCTGTATTTAAAGCTATTTCTCATGGTTTTAAGCCACCAGCTCAGCTCAATATCTAAAACAAAGAGAATGAATTATGGAACAGGATGAGGGGAGCTTGTTAATTTTCCTACTGATACGCTGTGAAATGAAAGCTTTATTCTAAGAATGGTATATCCTCAGGGCTCTCTCTGGAGAGACGCTGACAAATCCGAATGTCCTTACTGTTTTCTTTGCCCCTTACTTTATGGCGTTTTCTATACACATTTACAAAATATGTATATTTCATGGTACGTCTGTATCTATAAGACTCAGAGAATTCAAATCTGTGATTCTCTTTTAGGGCTTCCTTGACAATAAAGAGCACGTAGGTGATATTATTGATGAAAATACACACACACACGAATTTGTGTACTACGTGCCTATATATATTATAGAGACATCACACAGGATGCTTGCTGTTGTCCATACTGGTGAGCTATAGCCCATCTCCAATTGGAACCCAATAAAATAATCATAATAATTTTGCCTTCATGTATCACCTTTCATCAGGGAGGATGAAAGGACTTCACAAACTCTGGGTTCTCTTTGATCTAGGCTCCTATCTGGTACACTATCTCCATTGTGCATTCTGCCCTCAGCCTGCAGATGGGCCTGCTGGTGACAGTAATTGAACTTCCATATGCAGAGCAGCCCGGAGGCCGCTGGCCAGAGCACCTTCTGCCAGCTGCCGGTAAGGAGAGAGCTGCTTCCAGAGGGGCTTGGTTTGCAACAGGGCAGGGATGATTATAAAAGTAGGAAAAGAAGGAAGTAATTCTTAAGCTGCAACTTTAGTTTTGAGAGAGGGGTGCTTAATGGGAGGTGGAGGAATATTCCAGGCGACATGATAAAACAAATCTCCAGAATGTAGGTGTTGCCTAAGGCTCTGCTCTTAGCTGTCTTCCCATCCACACCCAGGACTTTAGCTATTAGCTTTATGGGAATGACTCTAAAATATATATCCCAGGCTCACATCTCTCTTGGGTCTAGCCAGGCATCTCCAGCTGTCTCCTGGGCATTTCCATCCACATATTTCACTGGAACATCAAACTCAGCTTCTACCAAATATAATGTATGCTTCTTCCTCCTCCTTCACTCTCAAATAGCTCCCTTCCCTGACTTCCCCACTAGTAGTTGCTGGAGTTGCAGCCATGAATTAGTTAGTCAAGATCTGTGTTCTCCTGGAGCTTTTAGAGAGGGGTGGAGAATGCAATAAACAAGTGATAAGCAAAGGAGAGAAATATCAGGAGTGATAGTTTAGGTGGTGATAGGTTAGGGGTGTGGACCTCCTTGCACAGAGTGACCAGCATGGGCTTCCCTAGGGAGGTGATCAGGGAGAAAAGTATTCCCGGTGTGGGGAATGGCAAGCACCACAGCCCTGAGATGCTGGGCCGGTGACGAGGTGAGGAAGGTGGGCAGTGATGAGCCCAGGTCAGGCTTTGCAGCTGGGGTGCAGAGTTTGAATCTAATCCAAGCACTATCCAAAGCCAGGGAAGGTTTCTAGCAGGGGCGTATGGGAGCTGACATCCATTACCGGCATCTCTCAGCTGAGACTTTAAGTCACTTTGATTCCTTTCTGTATCACACACCTCTGTCCACCCAGGCGCTATCTAATGGGGAATGAGGGCAAGATTTTGATAATCCTCCAACTTCCTGCTTCTCCTCTCCAGGGTCTCTGACAGAGCCTTCTGTGTTCAAAAGGACCAGCAGCCAAACAGAAAACAAAGCACCCCTTTTGTGATCACTGGGAAAGCACCAGATACCCCCTAAGGCCGTGAATGTGGCTTAGGCTACCAGACCAAACCTTAGCTTCCTCATTTTCTGAGACTCTAAATCTTGGAACCCACCTGCTCAAGCACGCCTGTTGGAGGAGGGGTGAGAGTGGGTGGTCTCCTGCAGAGTGGTTGCTACCAGGGACCCATCCCCCAGCTGCTGAGAGTGTCGGTTGCTAAGGGATCCCAGACACCCCTTCTCCTGAGAATCATCCCTGGGAGATCCCGCACCTCCTCACCAGGGCAGCAGGCAGCCTGTGACTGGCACGGGACACAAAAGGCAGGTCCCTTACCTCTAGGCGAGACCATTCTGTGGTGCAGTTCATGCTTCAGAGCACCCAGCCGGCGGGGTCAGGCCCAAGCAGTCTCCAGCTGAGTCCCCAGCCTACTCTGTCCTCTGCTCTGGTTTCCCTTATCCCTACTCCTGAGAGGGTCCTCCCAGCAAATATGCACTCGGTCAACTTCTCAGGATCTGCTTCTAGGGAATGTAACTTAAGACAAGTGGAGATAGAGCCAGATCTTTTAAGGAGCCCTCAGGAGCTCTCTGCAAAATTTTTCATTCTTTTTTCTCTTTTAAATCCATTCATTTATTCAACAAATATGTTAAAACACGTTTTGTGTACTCTGGCACACAAGAAACTAGATCAGCACAGCCCACACCCTCGTAGAGCTTCAAACCAAGGGGAAAGGCAGGCATTACGCAGACAGATGCCACTGTTTGGGTACATCGCAGCCAGGCTAGTCTTCCTCATTGTAATGGGATTGTTTGCCTCCAAGGCTATACTCTAAGACAACGAAGGAACAGGAGTGAGCTTGGACACCAGAGCCTTTCTTCGGTTTTGAGATGGAGCTAGGCTCTCATGGCATCTCCCCTGCGTGACTCTCACCAGTGAGCCAGTGCAGGGAGGGACAGTTAAAGGAATGAGGATCCTAAGGAGGCCCCTCGAAAGAGCTTGTTCCTCCTTTTTCTAATTATTTTACGTTTTTGAAAAACTTGTTGTCTTCGGTCTCTCAGAAGGCTCTCCAGCACCAAGGGGATGTGGCTGCCTTCCAGAAGAATCTGGCCAGGATTTTCCCCACCCAACCCACAAAATCCTAAACAGCCTAGGACCAGCCCAGGCTGTTGTGAGCTGAGTGTTGCCGTGTAGTTCTCACGATTGCAGGTAAACATTCCAGCCATCCCTGGGCTCTAATATGAGACTACCTGCCAAAGAATTCTTTTTGCCCTGAGACCCATGACCACATTGCTGGGCTGAGACTTTCCTATGCTCACAGGGCTCCCATGTTCCCAGTGGCACTGGTCACCTTCCCTTGCCTTAGTTTCCTGGCTGAAGGAGGTAGAACGGAACTGCTGGCTGATGCTTGTTCAAGTCACCGTGAGAGGTGTAGCTTAAAGATCTCCCTAAAAAGCAGCCGGATTGCAGAGTTCTCTATTAGTGCTTGCTAATGGAAGAAATCATTTGGGTCAGGGCCAGCTTCATGGGCACGTGATCTGTGCAGTTACACAGGGCTCCACACGTACAAGGGCTCCACTCTTGGTTTAATGCTCTGCTGTTGCTATCTGAAGATTCTTAATAATTTCTACACAGGAATCCCTGCGTTTTCATCTTTCCTGAGGCCCCACAAATTATGTAGCTAGTCTGCTTTGGGGCCATGCATCAAGAGTTGTTCAGGGTTGCCTACCAAGAGGCAGAGGGAAGGGTGAAACTTCCCCTGGAATCACTTTCACCCCAGGATGCTGGTGAATTCTGCAGGCACCACAGCAGATTTCTGCAGTTAATGTCTCTGGGAAGGGGGTATTCACAGTACGGAGCTATCAGACAGTACAGAGGCCACTGACAGTTCCTAGGCTCAGGGCAGTCAGCAGTGGGAGAACAGAGGAGAAGTAGGGACAGGAAAATTCTGCTTGGCTGTGAACAGAACTGGGTCTGTCCTCTCCTGAACTAGCAGATGTTTGGAGCTCATCATTTTTCTAAGGAGCCTTTGGGAGCTCCTTGATGGTCTCCTACCAGCCCTTCACTGGCAGCTTCCTCCATCCAGACAGATGTTTCTCTGTTCCAGGAGTCAGTTGAGGCCTTTTCTAAGCCCCTAGAGACCCAGCGTTGCCCCTCAGCTCCTGGGGCCCCTGTTGAGATGAACCCAAGCAAATCTCACTCTGTTCCTCTCCTCTGCGGGGCCCACTTCCACTCAGCGCCATCCCCTCCACCTTGCAGCTGTGGGCCACTTTGTCTCTATCAGCTGTGCGGTAAGATACTGGTTGTCCTTTCACATTTCCAACAATAGGCAATGCATTTCGCAGATTTCTATGTGATCCCATGGAAACCCCTGGCGAAATGTGACGCAAAGGTGGCACTCCCTACCTCTTCCTCCTGGGTAGAGTTGGAAGCCTCATGGCATGACCACAGCTTTATTGTAAAAAAAGTAAACACACACACACATATTCAAAATCCTCTCTCCCTCTCTCTCTACTATTTTTATATTCTCAGAGTGGGTGAGAGGGGACTTAAGAGTTACGAAAACAGTTCCTGACAATTTTCCTTGTAATTTTTACAAGAGGGAACTGGCTTTGGGATTTCATACTATTGTGTTTCATTGTCTCTGTGGAAGCTTCGTATTAACACCTTGCTACAGGTGCAAGGCCCTGGGTTAGGCACCATTAGTTGAACAATGTATTATTCACATGGCTCTGCAAAGTTTACAAAGCCACTCCAGGGCCCTGCCTCTTTGGCTCTCCCAACAGCCGTGTGGAAGCATAAGTATGTCCTCACCTTACAGGTGCATCTGCTGAGATCCAGGAGACTGCGTGGCTTGCCCTTGTCGCTCAGCTTGTAAAAGGAAAGGCTGGGGTGGAGACTTCTTCCCAGGTCTTCCCCCTGCTGATGGCCTGCTCTGCCTTGGCGTCTCTGCCCAGGAAACAGACATGGATTTTGGTGGCTGCTACATAAAGCAGCCACTGGCTAGTGCTGTACCGGGTATGGAGATAATAAATGTGAAAATACTTTGCAAACAGTAAAGCAAAGGACCAGCGGAATGTATGCTGTTTCTGTGGCTGTTACTTTTATCTCCTGGGTCATCTGGATTGACTGTTTAGGATGCCAATGTTATAATCCCCTGTAACGGTCACCTCACTGCTGGACTTCATCTGGACAGCCCTAACCATGGTCTCCCTTATATATGCCCCTGTTGCCTGGGGTGTCTTGAGGATCTGTTGTACCCTCCCTGCCCCCAACTGGAGTTTGCTTTTCCTGCCCTTCTGTGCTCTAGGCCTCTGCTCATTCTCTCACCTAATTACCTTGCCTTCATGAAGGTGGGAGGGTTGAGGCCAGCTCTCAGATCCCCTGTAGGTGGCCTTTAGAGACTGTGACTCCTAATCTGGCAAGTCCCAGCCTAGTCATGCAATCCCAAGGTGTCCAGCATGGTAGGCAAGGGGACAGAAGCATGGGAGCAGGCTGCCGGGAGACCAGCAGGTGTGGGCAGGATTCTGTACCTTTAGATCTTACTCCAGATGGTCGGCCACATGGAGGACACCTTGGCCTTGAGTGGCAGCCACCTTGTCCTTGCTGAAGATGTTATGAGTGATGAGAAAAGCTGTTAAAAAGGCAGAGAAACTGAGGTTAGGGGAACATTAGCTAAGAACAAACAACGAAGGATAGTTTGTTTAGTACATAATATATTTAATACATGCTTAGCACTTTTGTGCATTATTTTCTACCCTAACACTAAGCTCATGGGTGTATGAGGTGAGTGTAATAATTATCCTCATTCTACAGGAGTGTAGAGACGTTAAATAACCAGCCCAAGGTCATACGTAAGTGAAAGCACTAGGATTCAAACCCAGGTCTTTCTGAGCTTGAAGTTTATGTTGTTAGTCATTATGCTGTTTGTGATCTGACCCCTTGGGGACTCTGGAGAGGAAAATTGCTAATGTATCAATGTGGGTAAAACCATAAGTACTGTTTGAAAGAAAGAATAAAACACATCTGTTGCAAAGTTCCACCTATGGATATCCTGTGAAAACATGTGTGATTCCTCTAGATTCTTCTCTCCCAAAGTTTCCAAAAGGCTGTGCTTTGGATTACAAAGTAAATAATGGCTCTTCACTAGAAGTTTTGCAAACTAAAACATTTTTGAAAGAACTCTGGGCGTGTTACAGAAAAATGATTTTCTGAAAATACACGTTCCTTTAGACTTTCGTTCTGAGGGGCAGTCATGAGATCTACTGCCCCCATGGCCAAACCCACCACATTAAAGCAAATGGAAACATAACTCAGATGATTAATATGAATTAGTCTTTCCATAACCCTTTATATTGTCAAAGTGCTTTCCCTGACTGCTGTTGGTTTGTGTAAATTACGTGACTCAGCCAGGCAAAACATCAGGAAGGAAGATTTCTCCAGGCTTTGACGGAATTAAATAGTCCATCATTCTTTGGCCAATGCTTAAGTTTTCGTGTGAAAGCGCAACAAAGAGAAAATACCCAAGTTAAAAAAGTCTCATGACCATAAAAACCTCTGAAATAATATTCTTACAAGAGTGAACCAAGAAAATATTCAAAGCCAGACTACCTCTCCCAACAAGGTTGCATCTCTGTAGTAAAATAATTGATGAGCCTTTGTTCTTCCCCTCTCTGCAAATGGAACGCATCATCCCTTTACATTTGGTTGTGAGGCTGGTATTTTACGGAGCTTGTTTTCTGAAGCTACCTGAAGGGTAGTGTCTCAGTTTGGGTTCTCCCAGCAGCAGAGCCTGAGACAAGGATTGGAGTGTGAATAGTTTATTTGAGAGGGGTCCCAGGAGAGTGGAGAAGTGAAACAGGGAAGGGAAGGGAAGGTCGACAATACAGCAACATTATCAACCAATTTATAATATTAATACCACTTTGAGGGACTGGAAGTGAATCCTGCTTAGGTTCTCTGGGAGTCAATGAAGAACATGTGCCTCTGGGGTATGTACACACCAAATCCCAATACTCATTGGTCAGGAGCTGCAGGATAAGGATGCCAATTTCCCAGCCAGCTCCGGCAGCCACAGAGAGCTGTCAGACCAAGTGCTGCAGGCGCTGGCAGGTGAAAGATGGGCCAACGTGCATGGGAAAGGTAAACGCCAATGCAGGCTGCATTTTAGGGAGGTGATGGAGAAAGAGGAACAGGCACAGCCTCTGGGGCCTATGATACTTTCAGGGGCCCACGAAAATTTTTAATTTTAATTTCTTTTAAGACCAGAGGACAAAAAGTGAACCTAATAATAAAACGAGTCTGGATTATATTTGCCTTTATACTACCATAATCATAAAACATAATTTCTAATATTTTTTAATGGAGGAAGGAGTCCAAGAATACCCATGTAAGTCATACTATGTCCCTGGGCAGGAAAGGATCTTCAATTATTTTTCTCAATTGTTGGCATATTCTTTCATTTCAGATAACTCACGCTGATCCAAATCACTCCACCCCTTCTTCTCCATTTCTCTCTCATTTCTTTCTTTCCCTTCTGCTTCCTTGCTCCTGCGTCTCTCCTGCTGTATTTCTCTTTCTCCGTCTGTAGTGGACATTTGTTATTTTTGTCTGCCCAGCATCCATTCCCAAGCCTTTTGTCACAACCTTTGAATTTGCCTCTGAGGAGCCAGTCCTCCTCACTGCATGGAATCTGCCCTACCTGCCCCTAGCCAAGAGGTGGGCACTTGTCACAAATCAGATGCTTGCTCCTTGGAGTTTGATTTTTTGAACAGAGTAGTATAAAAACAACATTAGTTTCTGTTCCCCAGATCCCTGGGGTGCCCTAGTTTCTATTATCTTTGAAACCTGGTTCTTCAGCCTTTCCTTCCACTCTGTAAGTGACCATCTTGTGCTTAAGTGTGTTGCTTGCAGCCAAAAGCTCTCATTTATACGCACACACACACACACACACCCCAACTGAATACATAAACACACACACACATATATATATGTGTATATATAAATTGTCTCCTGGGCAAATTCTAGGTTTATCCTTCTCTGAATCTCAGCTTGGTAATTCTATATATGCTGTTTCTATATATGCTGCTGCCAAGGTTCATTCATCTTAGATAATTGCAAAGAAAAGTAAATAAACTAAAAGAAATTTGGAGGAGCCGGGCGCGGTGGCTCACGCCTGTAATCCTAGCACTCTGGGAGGCTGAGGAGGGCGGATTGCTCAAGGTCAGGAGTTCGAAACCAGCCTGAGCAAGAGCGAGACCCCGTCTCTACTACAAATAGAAAGAAATTAATTGGCCAACTAAAAATATATAGAAAAAATTAGCCGGTTATGGTGACACATGCCTGTGGTCCCAGCTACTAGGGAGGCTGAGGCAGAAGGATTGCTTGAGCCCAGGAGTCTGAGGTTGCTGTGAGCTAGGCTGATGCCACGGCACTCTAGCCTGAGCAACAGAGTGAGACTCTGTCTCAAAAAATAAATAAATAAAATAAATAAATAAATAAAAAAGAAGAGGTTTACCTTTATCTATCATCAGCTTAGAATAAGTGCTTTTTTCTGAACCACCTGAGTGTTCATTACAGATGTACCCCTAAATACTTAAGTTTGTATTTTCTAAGAACAAGGGAGTGTTCCTACATAATGATAGCAGTTATCAAAATTAGAAAATTTACATTAATATATTACTATTATCAAATCTTTTTTGTATTTGGCTAATTGTTTCAGTAATGTCCTTTGTAGGAAAAAAAATCTGGTCTGGGATCCAATCAGGGATAATACATTACACTTAGTGGTCATGTCTCCAATATCCTTTAATCTGGAACAATTCTTCAACCAGTCTTTCAAAAATGTCCAAGTCATGAAATGCATGGGTCAGCTTTTGAGTAAGAATATCCCTTAATTTGGATTTTTCTGATGTTTCTTCATGATTAGACTGAATTTATGCATTTTTGGCAGGAGCACCACAGAAGTGACACTGTGTCCTTTTCATGTACATCATATCATGGTGTCAGTTGTGCCATACAAGGATGTTAATTTTGATTCATTGTCTTAGACGGTATCTACTAGATTTCTCCACTATAAATTTTCTAATTTTTTCTAGTAAACTAATAAGCATTTTATGGGGAAATTCTTTGAGACTCACAAGTATTCTGTTTCTCAATAAATTTTCACACACTAATTTTAATATTCAAAAAAAAAAGATGGAGGAACATGTATGTCAAACTTACTTTTCCACAGAGTGCAACTATAAAACCTGGAAATAACGCATACAACAACAATCTGAGTTTATTGAAATATATAACAGCAAGTTGATTAAGAAGAGATACCATAACTCAAAGTATTGCCCGAACTGAACACAGCCCAAAATCCAGGAGTGCCTGCTGTGATGCAACGAGACAGCGTGTGCTCTCCTGGGCTCACCTACCACATGCCCATCAGTGAACCTGATGCTAATTAATATAACAAAGACTTTGAGAACTGAGCTAACAGACCTCTGGCCAGGTCCCAGATCAACTACTTGTTACTACACACACGGTACATATAGAAACACTATTGCAAAGGCTTTGAAAATTAAACAAACATGACCACAGCCCACAGACGGCTACTTGGAATTTGTACCCTGTACCTACCCAGACCAAGTGCCTAAGCCAAAAGTATTGACATTCTCCATAAAGTGTTTTTAAACCCACAGTTTTATAACATAATATTCAAAAAGTCCAGGAAACAATGCAAAATTAGTACACAAAAAATGGTAAAAATATAAAATCACATTTACAAACACAATCAACAAAGGCCAATAACAAAATGACACAAATGCTAAAAATTTCTGATGAACACTTTAAAGGAGTTATTATAAAATATTCAAATGAGCAATAACACACTTGAAACTTAAAATAGAGCATAAGAGCAAATAAATAAAAGATGTAAGGAAGAAACAAGTAGAAATTTTGGAAATGAAAATTACAAAACAAATTAAAAGCTCACTGGAAATAAATACTAAATGGTAGACTTAAATGCAAACATATCAATAATTATATTAAACTTAAATTATATTTGTTTAACCACAACCCAATTCAAATATCGATTATCAGAATCTTGGTTTTTTGTTTTTTTGTTTTGAGACAGAGTCTCACCCTATTGCCTGGGTTAGAGTGCCGTGGCATCAGCCTAGCTCACAGCAACCTCAAACTCCTGGGCTCAGGCGATCCTCCTGCCTCAGCCTCCCGAGTAGCTAGGACTACAGGCATGCGCCACCGTGCCTGGCTAATTTTTTCTATATATTTTTAGCTGGCCAAATAATTTCTTTCTATTTTTAGTAGAGACGGGGGTCTCGCTCTTGCTCAGGCTGGTTTCAAACTCCTGACCTTGAGCGATCTGCCCACCTCAGCCTCCCAGAGTACTAGGATTACAGGCGTGAGCCACTACGCCTGGCCAGAATCTATTTTTAAAAGACCCAATCATACACAGTTTACATGAAAGTCAATTCACATATAATGATATATTTAAAGAACAAAACCATGCAAACACTAATCAAAATTAGGCTGGAGTGGTGATGTTAATACATAAAGCAGACTTCAAAACAAAGCAAAATTCCCAGGGGTAAAGGTGGACGTTACATATTGATAAAAGGTCAACTCACCAACATCACATAATTCTGACTAAATGTGCATGCACCTAACAACTGAACTTCAAAATATATGAAGCAAAAAATCATACAAAGAAATAGCTCCATAAATATACAAAGAAACTTCAATGCTCCTCTCTCAGTAACAAACAGAAATGGTAGAGAGAAGTGTAACAAGAATGCAGAAGAACTGGACAGTATCATCAATCAACTGGATGTAATTAACATTTATAAACTCATTTATAACTCAAAAATAGAATATACTCATGTCAAGTGAACATGGAACATAAACATGTATAGGCCATATCCTGAGTCATTAACCCAATCTCTTTAAAAGCTGAAATCATAAAAAGTATGATCTCAAACAATAATGGAATTAAACTAGAAATCTTATGGATAAGAGAAGGATAACAGAAAAATCATCATATGACTGAAAATTAAATAACATATCTTAATACTCCATGGGTCAAAGAGAATTCGCCTCAGGGAAATTAGAAAACACTTTGAATAAACAAAAGCAAAAATACAATATATCAAAATTTGTGGGATGCAGCTAAAAGCAGTGCTCAGGAAAAAATTTATAGTATCAAACGTTTATATAGAAGAGGCCAAGTAAGGTGGCTCACACCTGTAATCCTAGCACTCTGGGAGGCCAAGGTGGGAGGATAGCTTGAGCTCATGGGTGCAAGACCAGCCTGAGCAAGAGCGAGACCCTGTCTCTACTAAAATTAGAAAAGATTAGCCAGTCAACTAAAAATAGAAACAAAAAATTAGCCGGGTGTGGTGGCTCACGACTGTAGTCTCAGCTACTCGGGAGGCTAAGGCAGGAGGATCATTTGAGCCCAGAAATGAGAGGCTGCAGTGAGCTATGATGCACCACTGCACTCCCACCTGGGTGACAAAGAAAGAACCCTGGGGGGTTCTCTCTGGGGGGTGGTGGGCACAGTTGGTGAGAATGAGGAGAAACTGGAACACTTGTACACAGCTGGAAGGAATGGTAAATAATACAGTTGCTGTGGAAAATAGTATGGCAGCTCCTCATTAAATTAAAAAGAGAATTACCATATGATCCAGAAATTCTACTTCTGAGTATATTTCTCAAAAAAAAAAAATCAAAAGAAGGATCTCAAAGTGGTATTTACATACCCACGTTCACAGCAGCATTATTCACAACAGGTAATACATGGAAGCGACCAAAGCGTCCATTAATGAACACGCAAAATGTGGTATAAACATACAATGGAACATTATATAGCCTTAAAAAAGGAATTCTGCCATGTGCTATAAGACACAAATGAACCCTGAGAACAATCTTCTAAGTGAAATAAGCAAGTCACAAAAAGACAAATACTGGATGGTTCCACTTATATAAGGTATTTAGAGTAGTCAAAAACAGAGACAGACAATAAGTAGAATGGTGGCTGCCAGGGGCTGAGAGGAGGAAATGGGGAGTTTATTGTTTAATGGGTATAAAGTGTGAGTTTTACAAGATAAAGAGTAATGGAGATAGGGCCGGGCGCCGTGGCTCATGCCTATAATCCTAGCACTCTGGGAGGCCGAGGCGGGCGGATTTCTCAAGGTCAGGAGTTCAAGACCAGCCTGAGCAAGAGCGAGACCCGTCTCTACTAATAATAGAAACAAATTAATTGGCCAACTAAATATATATAGAAAAAATTAGCCAGGCATGGTGGCGCATGCCTGTAGTTCCAGCTACTCGGGAGGCTGAGGCAGAAGGATCACTTGAGCCCAGGAGTGTGAGGTTGCTGTGAGCTAGGCTGATGCCACGGCACTCACTCTAGCCCGGGTGACAGAGTGAGACTCTGTCTAAAAAAAAAAAAAAAAAAAAAGAGTAATGGAGATAGATGACAGTCATGGTCACACACATTATGAATGTATCTAAAACCGCAAACCTAACCTATACACTTAAAAATGGTTAAGATGATAAATTTAATGTTTATTTTACCACAACTTTAAAAAATCAAGGAAACCAAAATCCAATTCCTTGGGAAGATCAGTAAAATAGACAAGCCTCTAGCAAAACTGTTTTTTAAAAAAGAAGATACAGCCGGGTGCGGTGGCTCACGCCTGTAATCCTAGCACTCTGGGAGGCCGAGGCAGGCGGATCGCTCAAGGTCAGGAGTTCGAAATCAGCCTGAGCAAGAGCGAGACCCCGTCTCTACTATAAATAGAAAGAAATTAATTGGCCAACTAAAAAATATATAGAAAAAATTAGCCGGGCATGGTGGCTCATGCCTGTAGTCCCAGTTACTTGGGAGGCTGAGGCAGAAGGATCGCTTGAGCCCGGGAGTTTGAGGTTGCTGTGAGCTAAGCTGACGCCACGGCACTCACTCTAGCCTGGGCAACAGTGTGAGACTCTGTCTCAAAAAAAAAAAAAAGTGTCTAACCAATTAATACTTTATAATATTAATAAAGGTATTTTACTTAAGTGCCTACTACAGTATTTAAGAGTCCCTGACTCTTATGATGGTGAATGGTGGGGCGCAGTGAGGGGAGAAGAGAGACAAGTTATGTACGTGT
Organism: Lepilemur ruficaudatus; assembly: GCA_963574885.1. Lineage (NCBI taxonomy): Eukaryota > Metazoa > Chordata > Mammalia > Primates > Lepilemuridae > Lepilemur > Lepilemur ruficaudatus. The sequence continues at coordinate 19,256 of CAUYRT010098507.1, forward strand.
GTATGTATGCACTTTATCTAGTGTAAACACATAATTACAGACACCATTTAAAAAAAGGTCAAAGTGACCCTGACCTGTTATAAGCATAATTTTAAGTTTATTTTTCTACATCTATGCTGTCCAGTACAGTAGCTACTAATCACATATGGCTATTTAAATTCAAATTAGAAATCAATTACTCAGTTGCACTAGCCACCTTTCAAGTACCCAATGGCCACATATGGCTAATGGATACTGTATTGGACAAATCAGATAAAGGACACTTCCACCAAAAGAGAAAGTTCTACCAGGACCATGCTGTTCTAGATTGATTCACCCATACCTATTCTGCAAATGGAAAAAGAAGAGAAAGGCCTCAGAACACTCGAGCCTTGAAGTCAGAAACAAAGCTGAAATACTAGTTCTGCCATTTACTTGCTGCGTGACCTTGGGCAAATTACTTAACCTCTCTAAGCCTGTCTTCTATAAAACACTGTTTAAAACTAGTTCTCAAGGACAGTCACCAAGATCAAGTAAAATAATGTAGGTAAAGGACTTCACACACTGCCTCAAACACTGGAAGCATTCAATAGCTGTTAGCTCCCTAGTATAATTAATTGTATTTACTCATTCATAGGTATATTGAACATCAAATGAATATTATTACAGTTTGAAATATAGGGATTAAAGAAAGAGCTCCAACCCAAGTGGGTGAAATAGTTGTAAGAAGCATCAGGGCCGAGCCTGGTGGCTCATGCCTATAATCCTAGCACCCTGGGAGGCTGAGGATTGCTTGAGGCCAGAGTTCCAGACCAGCCTGAGCAAGAGCAAGACCCCAACTCTACTAAAAATAGAAAAATGAGCTCGGCATGGTGACACTCACCTGTAGTCCCCAGCTACCTAACTTGGGCGGCTGAGGCAGGAGGATCCCCTGAGCCCAGGAGTTTGAGGTTGCAGTGAGCTATGATGACACCGCTGCAACAGATGGAGGAGGGCGGGAGAGGGGGAGGCCTGCAAGGGGTGGGGGCAGTAGTAGTTGACAACAAACAAGTACACATAAAGTTCCCCATCCAAAATTAACAGGCAAATCGCTCTTTAAGGCTCTGTGTCAGTTACATCCCAGGTGAAAAGCCTCAAAGGTAAAGGCAAAAAGAAAACCATACATATACTCTTGGCAGTAATGAATGAACTCATCTTAAAAATTATAAAAGAAGGTACAAGGCAGGCATGGTGGCATGCCTTGCAGTCTCAGCTATTCAGGAGGCTGATGCAGGAGGATCACTTGAGCCCAGAAATTCAAGATCAGCCTAGGCAACATAGCAAGACTTGGTCTCTTAAAAAAAAAAAGAAAAAAAAAGTATAGAAATGAAAACAAAAATAAGCTTGAAACTTGAAATTCTGAACTGCCAACAGAATATAAGGCAAGACCATGCTTTCTCATTCTCTGTCACACTGTACACATGCCCCTACTCTGCTGCTATTCAGCCTACAGATGCTACTCCAAACAATTTTTAACTGTTCTAGTCACTTAGTACATTCCCAATGTTACTTAGAGTCTTTTGTCTTCACAAAGTCTATGCAAAACCACTCAACACTGTAGCAACTGAATCAAGGATTCATAGGAATAAATAAAAAATATTCCTCAATAACCTATATTAAAGAAAGGAGAGGTGAATATGAATAATTCAGTATCCTATATAACATAGGCCCTCAATGTATATTTAAGTTGTATCATGCTAATGACTCCTCTTAAAAACATGTCAGGATTCTGCTAACCAATACACATTCACATAAACTTCCAGTTTTTCATACTGTATATTTACTATAATAATAATATGCCTTGTTCCAGAAAGACTGTGAGCTAGCTTACAAAGATTTATATAGGATGAAAGTATTAATACAATATGAAGATACAGACAGAAAAGGGGGAAAAAATGCAACCAGAAGGTTGAGGTTTCTACACAAAATGCAGTTCATTACTAAAACTGAGGGGCAAATAAGGGTATGAGCTTCCAGGCAGCCAACCTGAAGACGGAAGCATTATCAATTTTAGGATTTGCAGAGGCCATAGAGACAAATTCATTTCTGCCAAAAGTATCACCACTACCCTAGTCTACAAATATCACACTCTTTAGATTCATCTTTGACATTCTTAACTATGTCTCTCAAAACCTTACCATCAACAAAGTCTGCCAGTTCGAAAACAACTCCCATTTCCACTGATTTTTTTTTCTCTTTCATTTCTAGCACCACATCACCAAGTCCTACATTACACCTGGAAACTGTAGTCATACAACAGCTCTTAGTGGATTCCCACACTTTTTATATCTTCCCCTCCTTCACTGCCTTCTCCACTCCATATTACACATTATCAAATTAATTTGTATGTCACACATTTTTTTCAATTCCATCCTTTTATTCAATATTTAAAGCTCAAACTATAGCAACTGGTAATTTCAATACCTTTCTTAGCCCTCAACAAATCTTACTTCCCACATGAGAAGAGGCCAACCTGTTGACCTCACTGTCACAACTCTACAAAATTCTCCCCCTTCCCGTTTCTGCTTGCACTCATTCTCTGACTTAAAGCCATCCCTTCTTCCTTCTACTTTTCAAAATCTTACCCATTCTTCAAAGTCTAGTTCATTTCCTTTCTTAAAGAAGTTTTTTCTCATTGATTTCTCAACGTTTATGAGCTTTTATGAATCAGGCTGAGTAACAGTGAAAAACCAGTGTGGCATTAAAAGTGCAGACATCTGCAAACACTGAGTTAAGAACTGTCAAATGTAAAGAAATCTTTTACTTGGACAAGTGCCAGTAACAATAACACTAACACATGTACCCACACAGACACAACAAAGGGGTGTGCAGGAATCCTTATACTCAGAAACTTATTTTTCAATATATTCCAGCTAATACTGCCTCACAGAATTCAAAAATATAAATCAAACATAGTATAAATTTTATTTTAGATTGTCTTGCATGTTGACTTTCTTTTATTCCTTAATTGAACCACAAATAGCTAGACACAAATGTAATTTTTAATGTATTTCCTCTATCTAGTTACACATGGAAAAATAAAGAATGAAAGATCAAAAACCCTGTGTTTAAATTCAAATCAACCATTTTTGCTGTGCAACTCTAAGAAATTATGAGTCTCACAGAGTGGCTGAAAAGACTAAATGATATTACATATGAAAATCCTTTAAAAGCTACACTGTACAAATATTGCAATAACCAGAAAAGGAAAACAATTATTGACAATAATTAGGTTTTTGCACTGGTTGTTTTTTCTAGAGATCACACCTATCTAGACACTATTTCCAATTTCTGTCTCAATGCTTTCCTGCTCTATGACAGTTTCAAAAAATTTAACCCCCACATTTTCCCTACATACGTACTTTCAGTTACTATGATCTGGAAAATACACTTTCCTCTATTAAATGGTTCTCATGATCAGTAAGACACAACAATGGTTAGGTTTATGTCCAATCACAGCCTCTTCTATGCTAAGAATGTCTTAACTACCGAGTAGAGACAATGAAAAGTAAACCAGTTGGAGGACTTAAACTTTCTGATTCAAAATTTACTACGCTGATGCAGTGGCTCACACCTGTAATCCTAGTACTCTGGGAGGCCAAGGCAAGAGGATTCCTTAGGTCAGGAGTTTGAGGCCAGCCTGAGGAAGAGCAAGACCAAAACGCAGGAGGAATACTTAAGCCCAGGAGTTCGAGGCTGCAGTGAGCTCATTGCACCACTACACTCCAGCCTGGGTGACAGAGTCAGAACTCATCTCTTTAAAACAAAAAAGGTTTAAAAATCTGCTTTTGACAATCTGTGAAGAACTGTGAAAGTCACAACATGCAGTCACTTATGAGAGGCAGTAATTCTGCCTGTTAAGAGTTCTGCAAAGATACGGCATGACTCTGACCCACTCTATCCAGCTAAGGTGGTGTGCAAGGCACTAATATAGTGAGCAATTCTAGCCAACAGCCCAGCACCTCTAACTCAGCTGATGATATGAAAACATTTACAGATCTGCAGAGGCCTCAAAATAGAGCCCTTGCAAGTATCATGGGTCAGTTATGTTATTCAACATAAGAGTTGAGGCCAAGCAAAATATACTCTACTATTTATGAAAAATACTCTAAGCATATACCAAATTTCACTCAGTGTATAATTTTCTACGTTTGTGGTCCTACAGACTCCATGATTTTATGAGCAGAAAATTTTTTCTGAGATATATCATAAAGTTTTGTTTTTAAATATTTGCTCTTTACATTGTAATATAAGAAAAAAATGATAAAGACAAATTTAAACCAACTTCAAAAATAAAACCATATTTTAATAAATAAAACTATATTACATTTTTACCTCATTCAAGGATAACAAAAAAGTGAGAAAAAAATTGAAAGATATGAGTCTGTATTTCCTATTAGAAGAAATAATTCAATGTATTAAATCATTTGTAGATGTTTTTTAAAATAATATTCAGGTTTATTCGAAAAATCTTTAAAAATTTTGAAAAAAATTTAACCAATATGGTAGTAACTTCCTCTAAAAATGCCTTAAACATATCTATACTGAATGCTATGATTCAGGGAGACTATACTTCCAACATGCTCATATAACAGACTTGCACAACACTTAACACATACCAGTTCATTCAATATGATTCCAAGAGAAGCTTAACTAGACATAAGAGATGCACCAAAATTCATAGGTCTCATCTCCAACCTGGCATACACACAGTATTAGGTTGTGCTACTGTTAAGGTTCCAGGAAATAGGATAAACCACACTCTAGATGGAATGTGACACACACACACCCCTACCCAGACAAAAAATACATAAAATCCTTCTCTACTCTCTGCCCAAACTGACTTACTGATTAAATAAGGAACTCTGAATCCTTCTATTAGGCAAATAACTGTAATTTGCTATATTTTTTTATAAATCAATTCATTATAGTCATCAGGCAGTATAGAACTTCTAAAAATCAACCACAAAAGCATTGTTAGCTGTGACCAAAAATAAGCCAAACTAAAACTACGCGCTAACTTCTCTTTCTTAAGATAGTAAACACATTTTCATTGAAATATAGATAGGCAGATTTACTACAAACCACAATCAAATATTTGACACCAAATGATCCAAAAACCACGGTAATCCACTTACAAGCACACCAAACATCTATATAAAGTAACACAAGCATACAGGGAACATACAACTAATCACCACTTAGTTGTGATTACCACAGCCACAGCATAGAGGATCCTTTGCTTACCAAAAGGAGCAACACATAAATGTAGATGATCTTTCTCTCTGCCTGATCCCGTGCAAGCAACTATTTAGGAATGAATTAAAGCAGCCAAAGCCACCACACTATAGACCTAAACTTATTAGCTATCCAATGCTAAGACCACAAGTGGATTTCCTTGCAAATTCCCATAAGCCAGAAAATGCCTACTTTAGGTATCTTTCCTGAAACTGTCTGAAGGGTTTATTATGTGTGAGATCTCGACATTTAAAAAGGAAAAACTATTATATATAGTTTACTTTATTTATGAAGAGTTTACATATGAACAAGTAATAGTATCATTAATGTGCAATGAAAAAGTAAACTTCCAAATTTCAGATGACACTGTAAACTTTTTTCTCTTTTAAGTAGAACTGTGGTTCAAATATTTTGGTTTATTTAAATAATAACCATTATATAATTCCTTTCCTCAGTCTCTTAAGTTTTCATGCATGCTTACAATATTGGTTTAATGAAAGTTAAATTATCCATAATAAGTCAAAACGAATTAGACTATCCAATGTATTAGAAAATATTTAATAGCAAAGTTGCAAACAGTCTACATGGCATATTATATGTGGATTTCATTTATCAAAAATGAGCCTTAAACAAGCTCATTACAACAAAGTATTTTGCCAATCATCTGTCATCCAAACTTAAGCAAAGAAGTGTATAGATTAAGGACACATCCTTATTAATTCAGTTGTTCATAAAAAAGGTTATAAAAATGATATGTGCTATAACAGTTTATTTTTTAAAAAAGATTCAGACCATTAAAATAAATGCTATCTAAGAAACAAGCGATGTTAAGTTTAATTCAAACTGGAGTTTTTCCACAAATCAATCCACTTATATGAATCAGCCACCAAAAACTAAACAATGATCTGCCACCTGAAACAGCTTTGATGTAACAGTCTTAAGGGTAACAAAAAGTCGTATGTTAAACTAACAAAGAAATAATTTGTTATATGATACATTCTTTGAACATTATTATTGCAAGTTTATATACTTGTACATGACTCTCATATAAAGAACCATATTAGATTCACCACAAACATAATAAGCCTTATCAGAGTGTTTCCTACACAAAACAGTTGTCAACTAGCCAACTATCAGTATAGCCATCTACAAAATGTTCATTTTTATTAACTCTTACAGTTACCTTTGTTTTCACATAAAAATAATATCAGTAAAATCAGAAATCATACCAAACAATAAATTGTACCTGCATTCAACATAGAAAACATTTTCATTTAATCTGCCCTCTCACCTTCAACGCATAAGACTATCAATTTAAACTAAAAAAATACTCCAAGTTGGCATGGCTCCAACACTGACCTCATAATAAAACAGAAATAAATGTCTTAAAATAGACAAACAGCCATCTTCCAACTATTACTGCACCAGACTCAAGATAGCAGCACAAGGTAGAAGGTTATTTTTCTCCTCTTTCTCTATTTATCTGTATAACATTAATCATTTCCAAGCAAGCACTTTTATTTCCTATAAGTAGACACTGACCAGAAAATTGAGGCATGTGGTCATAAAGAAAGCTCTTTTATATTCAACATCACTGCCTCAAATCACCCATTCTTAGTCACAACCAATAGCCATCAGAAATAATGTAAACCATGAAGAAACACTGTTTAATGTTCCTGCGTTTTTAAAAATCAATTTCCAACAAGACAACAACTGAATAATTATCAGATAGCAAATATTTTAGCTACACTATTATTCCATCATTAAAGAAATAATTTAAGACCCTAATACCTCTTTCACTAGAAGATAATGAAATTGTAGGGTAAAAATTATCTTATTTTTATTACGTTGCACTACTTTTGGCAACTCCACTCTACCACTACAAGCACACTTGCTAAATATTCCATTTCTGCACAGAGACAACAACCATCACTGTCTTCCACAGTCATTTAAGTCCAAACCACAATGATGTTTATACTAATTAATCAAACTACAACAAGTGCACATCAGACCAACAGTTCAAACATACCTTCGCAAAAGATACAAGTACATAAAAATCCATAAGTACTTACCTACAGTTGGGAGGAGGGTCTAATGTAATTTCTGCAAGTTCCTTCTGAATTCTTCAAAATAAAAACAAAGAAAGTGATGTTTAAAATGTCTTCACTCTGAACATTAATCTACATCATTAAAATGTTATACTTTAACAATAATATTTCCCTTTGGTATGCTTTTAATTTAAAATACTAATACTGTATAAAGTGTCATATCCAACAATAAAGTAATTTTTTTTTTTTTTTATTTAAGACAGAGTCTCGCTCTGTCACCCGGCTAGAGTGCCATGGCATCAGCCTAGCTTACAGCAAATTTACACTCGTGGGCTAATGCAATCCTACTGTCTCAGCCTCCCAAATAGCTGGGGACTACAGCTGCATGCCACCATGCCTGGATAATTTTTTCTATTTTTAGTAGAGACAAGGTCTCGCTCTCACTCAGGCTGGTCTCGAACTCCTGACCTCAAGCAATCCTCCTGCCTCAGCCTCCCAGAGTACTAGGATTACAGGCATGAGCCACTGCACCCAGCCAAAGTAGTTAATTTCTGCCACAGTTCTGAGCATGCACCAACAAAGGATGATAAGATTGACCACTACCAGTGCATGCAGCCTATGGAAGCAACACTATGACTTCATTAAACCATTGGTAGCACTAACCAAAATTCCTAGTTTAAATTGGAATTTTCTGTCACACAGAAATGGATCATTAGAATGGATCCTTCTAACTTTTGATTTAGAAGTTCTGTATTCTCTATTAGAACAACCCTATATAGGATGGAAAACTTATTATATTAAGTTGAATCCAAGCACCCTGACTGATCCAATCAAATGATGAAGAAAAGAATATCAGGATCTCATTCCAACATTCAAAGCTGACATCAAAATACATACGGTATTCCTTCCTGGAGCTTCTCAGTTGGAGAAGGTTGGAGCTTTCCACTTTGACACTATTCCTTCTGCTAGAACTATCCTAATATTACATGAAAATTATTTTAATGTCATTACATGAGCTTCATGCAAAGAAAAAATTTTTAAAAACATACTTCTATTCTCATTGTTACTTTCTACTTTGATTTTTAACTGCGTCTAATTTCCTATGTACATACGTAAGGGCTGACAGTGCCACACAGTTTTCTAAGACTATACTTAGCAATCTCTTAATTCTCATTCATGCCTTATTAAACTTAGGCTTTGTTAAATCAAATACAAAGAAAAATTCTCAAAACCATTCCTTCTCCCTCACCTTTCTAAATATGAGATTATTAACAGCTGGATGCCTGTTATCTGGCAATTATTGTGATAGTATATGTATGATAGTTGACTAAAGTACTTTAAGAAAAATAAGAATTTGAACAAAAATATTCACATTCAACAATAATTTCATTCTACATCTTTTTCAAGACAACAAATAGAACAACTAGACTAAATGGGACTCCTCTAAAGAACTGGTATCGACTTCTTAAAGGAACTGCATACTACTAATACAATTTTCACTTCCCTAAACCGTAGGATTCAAGATTGAGGAGGCATTATGCATAGAAACAAGACTAATAAATTCAAAGCCAAAAAACTTATACTGCTCACACCTGCTCTCTCTATGCCTCAGTTTTCTGTCCTATAAAGAGGTTAACTAAAACAAACCCCATGATCTCTTTTATCTCTGACACACTATACTTTCCTCCTAATATGGTTCCTATGATATGTCCACATGCATACAAAGTACATATGGCCCATCATTAAATGATAGATGTCTCAAACATCTGATATAAATGAACACCTTTTATGGATTTCACATAGAAGTAGTTTAATATAAACCAGACACTTCAACACTAAATGGTAAAGTCCAGGTTAAAGATGGCAAACTAAGCACACACATTCTCCTCCCACCCATACAGGATCCCACTGGGTGGAGAGGGGGAATACAGAAAATGCAAAAAGGAATAAACAGCAAAGAGAAGGGGTGAGGTCATCAATGGATGAGAGATTTGAACGTAATTCTGCAAGACAAAGCAAATGAGTATAAATCAAACAGGTTGAGAAGGGGCTGCAGAGTGTTAAAGGATATAATAAAAATATACTATTTAATCAAGGGGAGGGAAAAAAGAAATCAGAAATCCCAGAAGGAAAAAAGAAGGTGTGTAAGAAAATCATAGATCAAATATGAAGGAAACCTAAATGTAAGACTCACTGACTGGGTAGCCCACAGATCATGACATTGGACTTGTAGGAAATCTAATCTGAACATGTTGTTTGGTCTGGCACTGAACATCTATAGTTATAATAAATGTATGCACAATTCATTGGTCTTTTACTTACAGACAAAGCACAGAAGATGGGTTGTAGTTGCACCCATATACAATGTAAATGCTACTAACCTTAAAGATGTAAAATTAAGTAGCTAATGTAAACCAGCTAAAAGTGGACGGAGAATGAAGGTGTTAATATCTACATTTTACAAAGCAGAAAATAAAAAAATCTGTTGAAATTTGAAGGAAGAAGAAACAGAAGCTTAAACATGTTTTCTAGAGTATAAAAACAAGCAAGAATCTTTTTTTAAATGCAACTACCATTAACTGGGAAGAAGGAAAAGGAAAAAAAAAGAATAGGTAAACTAAATTCTCATATTCCAGAGCAGCAAGTCAAAGGATATTATCTTAGTTAACAATTCAACAAATAAGTACACTATTTAGAGTTATGCAGAAAACCAATAAAAGGACTAAAACCAAAGACAGCTAAAAGAGCTTGCCTCCAGGGAATGGAATTAGGACCACTGATAGAGGTAGTGGGGGACAAAAAACTGTTGCTTCCCATTAAAAAAAACTGCATGCTGTTCCATTGGTTAACAGATACATGAACAACTTTTATAAACTGTATTCAAACTGAGAGAACCAAAATAATAGGCATTCAAAAGAGCATGCTTAAACTGTCAAAGAAAAACTACTTTTAGCATAAAAAACTTTGGGATTTTCAAACAACTCGTCTTGCTTTACTGATCCTTTTGACTGAAAAAAAATTGACAAACCTTATTTTTTGTCATAGAATTCTATAACAGAATTTGAACCCCTCCAGATACTTATAATTCTAAATCTGCATTATTCAATAAAAAAGCAATTTATTGATAAATTTGACAACTCTGAGCAGTGAGTCAATAAATTACATTTTGAGCCACTGTTACCTAAGAATGGTTCTATTTTTCTCAACAGAAAAGATTATAGTAAGAATTGTTATTTAAACGGCTGCAAGATGTCCTGCTGTTTTCAATGACAGCAATCCAATTCTATCTCAAAAGTTGTGATCATGGCAGTATTAACTTCCTCAGTCTTGACACGTGGGATAAGGAAAGTAGCTGTTTGAGGCATTGTCCCATAGGGTGAGGAAAAACGAAAAGTACCAATAATTCACACTTACAGTGTACCTTTCACATGATGATCCCAAACCATTAAAAGTGAATTAGAGAAATCTCGCGGAATTCTCTAAGTCTCTGTTTTATCAGACCCAATTTAAAAGACAAGAAAACTAAGGCAAGTTGTTTCACACCTAAGGCAAAAAGACTGAGGCAATTATCTTGCCAAGTCAAACAAACAAACAAACAAAAAAGATGTCTCTCTTATCAGACCTTTTAAGGAAAAAATATTTTAGACATAAATAACTAGACAGTTGCCTAATTTTCCATTAGGCAGTGCCACTTCTTAGGTTATTATGGTACAGAATCAGCACTTGCACATAGTTACTGAGACAAGTCAGGAGCAATATACAAACTAAATTTCAATTTGTATGACTCTACCTAATACCTTAACTGGTCCAGGAACGAATAAGAGTACAATAAGAGTACTGTGTGGGACTGTCATTTGCTTTAAAAAAAGGAGGGGAGATCTTAACAAGTACGATTCGTTCAGACTTAAGTGAAGAATATGGTGCTAAAATTATACAGAATGAAGAAGATATGAAGCACTCATTTTAACATCAACCTTCTGGATTAAGGGTTCAGAAAAATAAAGCAGCATATAGGTAGCTACATGTTTAAAACACACCACACACATCTTGGGTTACAGAAAATTCAAGCCAGGTGCAGTGGGTCACACCTACAATCCCAGCACTTTGGGAGGCTGAGGCAGGAGGACCACTTGAGCCTAGGAGTTTGAGACCAGGCTGGACAACATAGTGAAACCCTGGCTCTACAAAAAAATTTTTAAAATTAGCTGGGTGTCGTGGTGCACACCTGCAGTCCCAGATACTTAGGAGGCTAAGGTGGGAAGATGGCTTGAGCGGAGGAGTTCGAGATTAGAGTGAACTATGATCTCACCACTGCACTCCTGTGTCAGAGAGGAAGGAAGGGAGCAGGGGAGGGAAGGGGGAAGAGAAGGGAAGAGAGAACTCAAAAACTCACTCAGGGCCAAGTAGACCATGAATGTGTGGACATGGAGATTCACAAAGTGACTTCTTAGCAGTTATTTAAAAACAAACAAACAAACTTACTTCATCCCACCAGACAACTTTCTGTATTCCCCTAAAGACTGCATTCCTCAGTCACCTAAGGATCCGTATTCTAACCAACGGAATCAACTGGTCAAAACCTTCCAAAATGAATTTATTCTCTATTGTTTTACAATAGTCCTAGGGGGAAAAATGAACTTATTCCAAGAAAACATCATGCAACTATTTATCAAAATTTTGTAAATGTCAAAGCAGTTTCTAGAAAACATACTACCATGGAAAATAATAAGCCCAGAGTTTAATTCTGAATGATCATATATACTATGTATCTTATGATTCTAAGAGACCACTGACTTTAAGACACATCACCAAATAATTGTGCACATCAATTGTGAGATGCATCCCGATTTCAGAAACATTAAAAAGTTTTAAAATGTACATTTAGAATCAAGAAAAAACAGTAATTACAAAAGATTATCTAAAAACAATACTACTACATTTTCATGTGAAAAACAAACTTAGATGAGCCCATATGATAAAAGTTCACACTGGAATACACTGGAATCAATCTGTCAACCTAACAAAAATTTAGAGTCTGAAAGCAAATATTATTCTCAGAATGGTATTACACTGAATGTCCAAAAAAAAATCACATCTACTCTGAACAAAGTTAATTTAGAATAAGTATGATCTAAAATTCACATTAACAGATGTGTCAACATGTGAAAGCAGCAGAATCAATTCAACAAAGACCTCAAAATAGATGTTTTATTGAACTGACTAGTCAATGTAATCAAAATCACCTACATGTGTCACTGCAGACATATTCCAATCACATATTGCAAATGTAACAAGAGTGATACAGACATATCAAGAGAATAGGCTGTGATAAGAGTACGTCAATTTTTTAAGAAACAAATTCTTGCTGAAGAAGAGCAAAAATGTATCAAAGATGTGACTATAAGTTTTCCTCTTAACTCTAAAAAAGACAAATTAATTTATACCAGTTTACCCACTTAAATGTTCTATGTATCCTACATTACTATTCTGTAATATCTCAAAAATTAGATATTTTTAAGAAATCATATTTCTACACCAAATTATTAATTCTACAATTATAGCACATTTTATATAACAACTGAGCACCTATGTGCAAAGCACTTTTCCTGAGTTACTTTAAGATGTATTTAATTATAGTATCTGAGTATTTCTAGTTTAACAATAGCATTAAGGCCTCCAAGATTAATATATACTTCATTTTCCTACAGTTTGTACTGAAAGGACTTGAAAAATATCACTGTGGACTTTAACTGACACGAAGTCTATAACTGACAGCATCAGTTTATGAGAGTTTACCATGTGCCAAATAAATGCTTTATCACATTTTGTCCTCACAACAACCCTGTGAAGAGGGTACCATTATTGTCTTCATTTTACAAAAGAGGAAACTGAGGCTTAGAGTCATTAAATTATGCATCCAAGATCACAGAAATGCTAAGTGCTAGGAACCTAAATTCACAACCAGATGCTTTCTCTAGAGAGTTCAAGCTCTTCACTGCTACTGACTATCTCATAAAATGACACTATTTAGGGAAGACTTCTTATCAGAATAAAAGTCAATTATCAATTTTCAAAAGTATAAATTAAAATTTTATTTTGAAACTACCACTAACTTTGAATCTTCAGAACACACTAGTAACTGAGATCTTTAATATCCATGCAAAATCCAATCCCTACAGTAAGCTCAGGGTTCTAAGGCAACTAGTAAATAAACGCTGCTACCCTACTATGTATGCTAGGCACTGTGGATATAACGGCAAAATTTAAAGGTGTGGGTCATCATGATTCCCAATGTTTTCCTAAGTTCTTAGAACTCAAGCAAAGATGGGGAAAAAACAACTAATTTCACCATCAACTGAACTGGGGGAAGGGAAGGAGAGGGGAAGAATAAGCCTTTTTTTTTTTTTAAATTAAAAAAATAGTAGTGAAGCAGCATTTTTATATTTAAAACAGTAAATGGCCTGTAATCCTAGCACTTTGGGAGGCCGAGATGGGAGAATCACTTGAGGCCAGGAGTTCAAGACCAATCTGGGCAATAGCAAGACCCCATCTCTACAAAAAATACAACAATTGGCTGGGCACGGTGGCACATGCCTATAGTCCCAGCTACTAGGTAGGCTGAGACAGGAGGATGGCTCAAGTCCAGGAGTTTGAGGTTGTAGTGAGCTATGATGACATCAATGCATTCTAGCCCAGGAGACAGAGCAAGACCCTGTCTCAAAATTAAATAAAATAAAAAGTAAATGACTAAGTCACTTCATACACTGTCACCCATACACCAACTACCTGAAAACCTTCTTTCTAGAGGAAGATCATGAATCACAATTTCAAAATCACAGATTCATAAAAATGAATTTGCCAATGGACAGACTCTTTCAGCCAGGAAGCACTCAAAAGATACTTCTTACTTTCGCCAACGCAATAAAACCCTTTTCTATTTAGTGCCCATCAGTTCTGTTCTGGACTCTTCATACACACCATCTCTAAACTACTCTATTTACAAAAGAGAACAATATGTTCTTTCTATATTTTTACCTATGAAATCTATCACTAGGTTTGAATATATAATTGTACTTTCTATATACACTATAGAAAAATGAAATAAAAGATGACCCATGTATTTAAAAAATTGACATTCACACATTAAACAGTATATCCTCTTTGATAAGCAGAATTTGGTCTTTGATACATCACCCAAGAAGTATGATTCTGACGTATTTTGTAGTGGTGCTCCCAGCTAGCGGGAAGAGTAGAACCTGGCCAAGGCAGGTGGAAGTCTTCGCTAAAGAGTAGTCATAGGAGAAGAGTACAGGCCCAGCAGAACCCTAGTCCCCACAGACCTGGCCAATCTATCCTTCCCCTTTTCTGACAAACTGAAGAGGCCCCGTGAAAACTCTCACTACCAGAAGCTGAGGACTGAGAGTTTCCTCATCTACGCAGAGCTACAATCCGTACTTGAAAATCTCTTACCCACCCATTCCAACCTCTTTTCTTGACCTCTATGATCTAAATGTCATATTTTCTTTATTTCCCCACCTTTCTTATTCATCCTAACCCCACCCCCTATTTCTCAGCAGCAGGTCATTTTGTGCTGTGGCCAGGCAGCTGGAGGGTCAGCTAGCTGAGTCCGCTGGACTTGTGGTGTGATAGCAAAAACAAACAAGGAAACAAGGTCTACTAGACCACAAATGGTTTTTGATCTTTGGGAAAGGAGTTCCCCCAATCCACACCATCCAATAACATATAAAGCTATCATTCAGTATTCAGACATTCCACTATGCTTAAAAGTTACAGATTATTTTTATTTACACTTCCTATTTGACAATACAAAACATATTAAAACAAAGCAAGAACAATAAAATCACAGGATCAGCAAAGACTCTACTAAATTTACCTTTCAAATTATTTTCCAAGAGATATTCTATAATGTAACACCATCAGTAGTAGAAAATAAACTATCACCAGGAACAGTGGTTCACACCTGTAACCCCAGCACTTTGGGAGGCCAAGATAGAAGGATCGCTTGAAAACAAGAGTTTGAGACCAGCTTGGGCAACACAGAGAGATCCTGTCTCTACAAAAAAGTTTTAAAAATCAGCCAGGCAGAGGGCCGGGCGCGGTGGCTCACACCTGTAATCCTAGCACTCTGGGAGGCCAAGGCGGGCAGATCGCTTGAGGTCAGGAGTTCAAGACCAGCCTGAGCAAGAGTGAGACCCCGTCTCTACTAAAAAAATAGAAAGAAATTAATTGGCCAACTAAAATATATAGAAAAAATTAGCCGGGCACGGTGGCGCATGCCTGTAGTCCCAGCTACTCAGGACGCTGAGGCAGAAGGATCACTTGAGCCCAGGAGTTTGAGGTTGCTGTGAGCTAGGCTGATGCCACGGCACTCTAGCCCAGGGAACACAGTGAGACTTTGTCTCAAAAAAAAAAAAAAAAAAATCAGCCAGGCATAGTGGTGCACGCCTGTAGTCCTAGCTATTCAGGAGACTGAGGTGGGAGGATCACTTGAGCCCAGGAATTTGAGGCTGCAGTAAGCTATGATTGCACCATTGCACTTGAGCCTGGGTGACAGAGCGAGACTGTCTCAAGGGGAGGGGTGGGGGGAAAAGAAAAGACGCTATCACTCAGTAACAAATTATTTCAGTAGATTCTTAATCTCTATTCTATGTAACTGAACAGAAAAAAATCTTCATGGTCAAGTAAACCATAAATCAAACCATCATACTTTTACATTCATGCTCTGTATATGCTCCCCTAACAATATATAAACACGCACAAACACATTATAGACACATATTTATGAACTGGCCATGCCCTTTAACTGACTTTAAATAAAAGTTCCCTATGGTTAAAACCATGTAAAAGAGGTAATCTTGGAGGAGAAAGAAAAATCCATGATCTTCACAGCCCACATCCCAGAAAGATAATTAAATGCAACAGAAAAACAGAACTTAAGATGATAAACTGATACCAAAACCAAAAAGATTACAATAACTGAGGTACCTTTTAGCACTAGTTGACAACTTAGCAGCAGTTTTGCTGGATATTTTTCCCTCCTTTTTCTTGGGCTGAACTTGCTCTCTTTCTGGTTCTTGCTGAACACTCTCACGCTGGTCTCCATCGGAACTTCCTCCACTAGTGCTTGGACTGTCATCAACTCTTTGTGCCTCAGTGGACATTTTAGATCCTAGATTAAAGAACCAAAAATTATTTATTCAGCTATAAGGAGGACTACCATAAAGTGCCTCCAGCATAGAGAGAAGGTGAGCCTCAAAACAGAAGAAGTAAAATTCAATATATTAATAAAATGGGTAAGTTGGCCACTTACAAAACAAATAGCTTTGGAAACTGCTAAAACTTTCTTTCATCCATTCAAAATGTATTATGAAATAAAAACATGCAAAGTTTATACATAAAACATTCATAGCAACATTACTCATAATAGCCAAAAAAGTCTTAGAAACTCAAATGTCTACTAACGATAGACATTTAATAAACGATAAATAAACAAAATGTGGTATATCCACATAGCAGACTATTACTTAGACATAAAAAGGAAGTACATGCTACAAAATAGATGAACCTTGAATCATTATGTTCTTCAATTAGATAATGATGATGTTGTACAACTCTGTAAATAACCTAAAAACCACAGAGTTGTACATTTTTAAAGGGTGAATTTTACAGTATGTGAATTACATCTCAATAATGCTGTTATAAAAAAAAAGAAGTAAAAAACAACTGAGGGCCTACTCTCTACCAGGCACTATACTAAGCCCTTTGGCCCACAACTGCCAAAATTTGGACTAGCAGGCAAGCCAACTTGCTAAGTACCGTAACAGCGGTTAGTACAGATGGCCACAAGAACAGAGAAATGGAAGGCGGGTATGGGGGGAGGACAGCAACAGGGCACTTTCAAGTCAGTACATCCTCAGGGCTGGGGTAAGGTTAAAATTCTCTAAACCATTAAATATTTTTTAAGTAAGCTTTGTGATAACAGAACATAAAGGCCTGAGTGATTCTAAATAAAAACTGAACTATATGATAGTGTCCACATTGATCCAGCTATATGCTAAGCAACCATGTTTCACAAGAGATGGAGTCTGTATTGAGACACTGAAGTATTCATTTTTTTCCCAAAATCTAGATGAAATATCCCTCAAGGCTTTCAAATTCCCTTTGCTCTGAGTTCATGATCCCCAAGCAGCTCTGATTACCAACTCAATTTCCTCAATACCTTGATACTCAGGTAGCTGTTATAACCTAGATAGTAGATACAAAAAATTCCAGTACGTGAAAGGAATATTCCTTCTCAACCGTCATCCTATCATAATCAATTTGAGTTTGATAACTATGACTATATCCCTTATGACCCAACTAGCTTATAGTGTTCTGACAAATCCAGAATTGAACCAACAAAACTCATGCCCAGACTCTAAAAGGCCTTGTGCTCACCATGGTACTGTCACTTAATAATCACTTTCAGCACCACATAGCTACCTTTTCAGACACTTCTTCAAAAAACAAAACCACCCATGTTTAAGAACTACCATTAAGCCGGGTGCGGTGGTTCACGCCTGTAATCCTAGCACTCTGGGAGGCCGAGGCGGGTGGATAGCTCAAGGTCAGGAGTTCAAGACCAGCCTGAGCAAGATCGAGACCCCGTCTCTACTATAAAATAGAAAGAAATTAACTGGACAACTAAAAATATATGTAAAAAATTAGCCGGGCATGGTGGCGCATGCCTGTAGTCCCAGCTACTTGGGAGGCTGAGGCAGAAGGATTGCTTGAGCCCAGGAGT
>CAUYRT010098508.1:0-34264 GCA_963574885.1 Lepilemur ruficaudatus
AGCACTCTGGGAGGCCGAGGCAGGCGGATTGCTCAAGGTCGGGAGTTCGAAACCAGCCTGAGCAAGAGTGAGACCCCGTCTCTACTAATAATAGAAAGAAATTAATTGGCCAACTAAATATATATAGAAAAAAAATTAGCCGGGCATGGTGGTACATGCCTGTAGTCCCAGCTACTCGGGAGGCTGAGGCAGAAGGATCGCTTGAGCCCAGGAGTTTGAGGTTGCTGTGAGCTAGGCTGACGCCACAGTACTCACTCTAGCCTGGGCAATAGAGTGAGACTCTGTCTCAAAAAAAAAATAATAATAATAATAATTACTGTGAAAAATTAGATGCAGTGCCAGGTCTTGGTTAATTATTAGATAAAATCTTTTGTGTTCCTAAAATTCCATCTTGAAATTATCTATTCTAGCCTTCTGACAAGTATGATTCAAGTGACTACTATCGGTTGACATTGAGCACAGGAAAGAGAAAAATATTCTGTACTTTAGTACTTAATCCCTCTTCCCCTATAATGTTTAAGGCCATCTAAGCAACCTTAAGTGCTGAGTATGAACTAGAGGACAAAATCTGCTGAGCCGAAGAACTGGTCCTAAGTCAGCAGTTCAGGATTTGATTCTAGTCTATTTAATGTCAAGAAATGGTATTTACAATTATAATTTGATTTTTGGAATCAGGACTGTTTTGATTCACAGCCTGTAACCCTCCCAACCTTCTGGCCCTAACTTAGAGCTAACAGTGGGGAACCATTGGGAGCAGAAATGAACTGAGAGAGGAGACATTTATCTCTCTTTCTTTGGATAGGAAACACCTAACAAAGATGATGCCTGCAGATTTTCAGAGGCCCAGTGGCTGAATGCTCAGCTGGAAATGCCAACTTCTTGTCTTCTTTGAAAACCAAGATCTGTTTTAAGCACTGTGACCCTGTCATTGTAAGAACTTTAATTAGTATTGAACACGGCTTGTCAGAATCCTAAGTATCTGTAAGGCTACATTAGTTCTATGATTCCTGTGCTCCAGTGACTATGAATTAAGGACAATATCAAATTCAAGGTTCTTCTTTCTATTTCTAACTTTTCAAGAGAGCCATTAGCTAGATTAATATTTTTTCTTAACTGCTTTCTCTGTCTTTTTCCCTCAAATCATGTCTCTTAAATGGTAAGTCTTTTATCTTGGCCTGCATAAGAAAAGAATGCTTCTAGTTTCCAAAAATTTTTATGATATGTCTAAGTCCAATTTAATTTACTTTTAAAATGTAGTCCTTCATGGCCTTTATTAGCATTATCCTGTAATTCTGTTTCATTATTAGGTTTATGTTCTTTTAACAATGCTTTTAACTTAGCAAAAGATCTTTGTGCAATCCACAGAGGACAGGACACAAAACATTAAACAAATTGAATATTAATACTGCTGGAGAGCTCCTCTATGGCCAAACAACATTTCACTCTCATCACAATGTTTATGGGAATGATTTGCAATACTGTATAAGATATAATTCTTTAACAATAGTTCAATAAAAAGGATATAATTATATGGTTGCACAAATGTCTGTGCTCTCAATAGAAACTTTATTTATGCGAGCACTGTCTTTTAGAATGACTTAAGAATAAAAATTTCTACCTTGATGTATGCATTAAAATAAAAGGTGGTACAAAATCTATTTTTCAAAACATGACCCAGCCACCTAATGACTTGTTCAGCTGAGCATCAATCTCTGTAGCCATCAGACCTTCTCTTTTTCCTTCAGATGAACTGGCATAATGCTTACTTGGCTCACATGTAGAAACAAATATCCTCTTTCCTAAGGGAATGATTATTAGCATTTCCTCACAGCAGTTTGAAAAGTATCTCTGGTCTTAGAGATAATCCTTTTTTCCCCCAGCAAAAAGCCATTCTGTTTCCTGATCCTTCCTACCCCCATCTGACCAGTGATGAAAAGGAAAGCAAGTTATCTTCAGGAAATATGAGGCATGCAAAAGTGTCACTATATGTTTCAGTGAAAAAGACAGCTTAGATCCTATGTAAGGGACAATTTTAAGTAAAATTAATTATGGTGTAGGTTATTTCTTGATGCTATTCATCATAATTTTGCAAATCCTTATCCTGCATAACTCAGGAGCCTAGCCTTACCTTGTGTGGTCTTGAGAAACAAAACTCTCTTCACTTCTCAGCCCCCAAATAGACATATAAATATACTCCATTACTATCACCACTACCACGAAAAATTTTATTTTTGCCATGTTTCTTCATGATATACATTATATAATAATACTTTTTCCAAGGTACAAGCCATCATCAAACTAAATTCATTGATTTCCTAAATATGTATCTTTTAAAATTCTAAAATACATCCAGATGATAGAAACACAGTAATCAACACAAAATAAATCCTATCTTAAAGAAATTATCTTAAAGGATTCAAAATCTACTGAAAAATAAGTGTGAGTCCTTAATATAAAGTGCTATTCAGCTATAACCACATTCAAATTTAGGCTCTGTTATTTACTAATTGTATTGTCTGAGAAGTTTTTTAAACCCTAAAAACCTTAGCTGTTTTATTTGGGAAATAGGCATCATGCTACTTAATTCTGTAGTATTGTTTGAAACTTAAAATACATATGGTAATTCTTGAGAAATGTTTTACAGAGTGCTTTGCAAATGAGTATCCCTTAAGTGTTTCATGTGAAATAAAAAAGCTGAACACAAGATGAGATTGCAGTGATGGGGAAAACCACAACACAGGCCTAAATATGTTTTCTGGATTGGGCACAAGAAAAGCTTGAAAATGTGGATTACACTTTAGCTTAATGTTCAAGAGTACTTGGAGAAAGGGAAATGAAATTCTAGGTAAGGGAGCAAGTGTTCTCAATAGAAATGAGAGTAAATCAAATGAAGCGTTAAGGAATGCAAATAATCCTGTGAGCTTGCAGAATAGGGCACATTGTAGAACAGGGACATAAACTGATCTGATTGTAGATGAAAACAAGACGGCTGATTCCAAGGTACATATGCACATTCCCAGAGAATTTCTAGAGGAAAAGCATTAATTTTGGTTTAATTCTTCAGTCTTTCTAAATGATCAGTATAATCATAAGATGAGAAAAAAATTGAGGTGGCAAAAATTGGGCAGCTTATTTAGGAGAAAGGAGCATAAAGAACATTTGGGATCACATTGTGTAGACAGAGTGACCTCAGGATGGTTTGACTGGTTAAATTTTCTAAGGGGGTATTCATGAACAAAGTATCTGCAGATAGGACTCTGGCCTTGCTCATGTCTGCAGTGAGTGAGTACAAACACTACTGTATTGTTGGCTCGCCAGCAACTATTGATATCTGGTTTTATTCTCTGTACTTTTTTATTTATTTTACTTTTTTTTTAAATTTTTGTTAGAGATAGGGTCTTACTCTGTAGCCCAGGCTGGAATTCAGTGGCCTATCACAGCTCACTGTAACCTCAAATTCCTTAGTTTAAGTGATCCTCCAGCTTCAACCTCCCAAATAGCTGAGACCACAGGTGCATACGACCATGCCAGGCTAATGTTTTGGAGGTTTTTTGTTTTTGTTTTTGTTTATTTTTTTGGTTTTTGTTGTTGTTGTTTTGGTTTTTTTTTTGTTTTGTTTTGGTAAAGATGGGTACTCAATATGTTGCCCAGGCTGTTCTCCAACTCCTGGCCTCAAGTGACCCTCCTGCCTTGGCCTCCAAGAGTGCTGGGATTATAATCAGGAGCCACCATCTCACCTCGTATACCATTTTAGAACCGTATACCATTTTAGTCCCTACCATGGCGTAGGGACTACATCATGGACCAATACCTTCAATTGGCTAAAATGATTATAAGGACAAATCATGCAACCTTAATCTCACAGTATCTCACAGAAAGGTGAAAGGGAATGTAATCCACACTTATTCTAGCCCTTCTAATTAAAAGTGTCAGGATTTCAGAGCCTCAGCCTACTATTTTGCAAACCAGTACTGACTTATTACAAAGGAGAATGCATGGAATTTGGAGTACTGAAATGTTGACCTTAAGCATACAACATGCCTTGTCACTGTCTCTTTTTGAAACTTTAAGAGTTCAGTTTCCTCAAATATTACATGGGCAAAACAACTGTATCCTATATATCAGTGTTCTTGTAATAATAAGTATAAATATAAATATGTTTAAAAATTAAAAAACACGATTTCATGTTTTTTTATTGTAGTATTATTATAAATACTCTATTTCTAATTTGATTGCTTCCTTTGGTTGTCCAAATTTAGATTGCGGTCCTTATAGCACGTAAAGTTCTTAGGGGAGTGGACCTATTTAACCTCAAAGCCAATTCTTATATTTTGAATATTGATTCCTCAAAACATGTGTCAAAATAATACAAATGGGTTTTTTTAGGTTAAAAATGTTTAAATTGTTGAAAATATTAACCTGAGAATAAGGTAAAATAGATTTCATGGACTGAGCATTCAAAGAAAAATAACAACAAAGATGAAAGTGGAGATAATATAATCTCTAAAGTCACATTAATGTTAATAGCTTCTATTTATCAAGTAGAAACTATTGGGACTTGGGAAAGTTAGTCCAAATGTGCAATCTACTGTTTGTGTTCCAGTCAGCACAGCTAATTAAAACAAAGTAGAGCAAATCAATAATAACAACACACAAAAATTACAACACTCTTCTTCTTCCTATTAATAGAATTGAATCTGTCCATGAAGAGACAAGATTTTTGTCTTGTCATGAATTACATTAGCACCACTTCATATTTATCAGCTTCTTGCCATTGGAATTATGCTCAAGGTACCCCTCCACTGCCTATAAACCTGGTCCTGGATTGAATTTCACCAGGGCTTCCAGCATGGATGGCCTAGAATTGACTCAAAACTGTCACATTTTTTTTTTTTCTGAAATCCAAACATACTTTCTTTCCAATTTAACAATGTCACTGGACACTTTCACCAGATATTGTTGTTAGCTAGTTATTATTTGTAGAATTAGTGAGTACTTTAGCTTTTTCAAGCCAGAGAATTCAGCTAAGTTTTCAGTCCTGTTGTAGGTACTGTTTAAAGAAATTCTTAGTTTGGTAAAATTACTTCCCCTAAGAAAGAACAAAATAAAATTATTTCAGATCCCATTTTCAAAATACATTGTTCTATAAATTTCCATAAAAATGATTGCTTTAGGATGGCTGGTACTTAGGAACTTTCTTGGAGTTCAAACAAAAGAACCTGGCTTAAATTACCTCTCTTTTTTCCTACATTGGTTTCAAGTAAAGAGTATTAAGTTTGCAGGGGAAAAATCTACACTTACTGCATCATTCGCCAGTTAGAAATTCATATCTGCTTAAGTAAATACCATCGACATAGGCTACTATCTCTATCTTCTTCCAAAAAAAAGGACACTAATAAAATATGATATTCCTAACAAAAGAATGAATGGAAGTCCTGTGCCAAAAGTTATTGAACACAAATGTGCGCGTGCACACACACACACACACACAAAATGTATGTTTGCAACAAAATTAATTAAAACAAATTTTTAAATTACAGAAAAAGAAATTGGAGTCAGTCATATTATTTGGTTATAAACCTTGGTGCTCCCATTTTCTTGCTATGTTCTTGTCAATAAATCTCATAACTTCTCTGAGTTTCTATTTTTCTTCAATTTTTAAACAATAATAAAGTTTATAAGTCCTCTTTTACTTTGCTCACAATATTATTATCAGGGAGAAATAAATAAAATGTACTTGTCAATTCTCCATAGACTGAAACATATACATATTATTAAAAATTATATATGAAAGATTCCCCCCACTGAACACAAATGGCACTCTAAATACAACTTGACTGGATTTTTCCCCCTTTTAGTGATTTTATGCTGTTATGGTGCAAAAATGACACACTCCTACTTTGCTTTAAGTTGACAGTGGCATACTCTTAAGTTGCAATACAACTTTGAATTTGCTTCTACCTTGATGGTTTGGCTGCTTTTGATTTAGCAATGGGCTGTTAGGGAATATATTAATGCTTTGACACTTCCAAAATTCTTTTACATAAGCTAGTTGCTTAATATTAGTTGTATTTTTGACATATGCAGTAACAGGTAGGTCCCTTATTGAGAGAAGAGATACCCCAAACCTAGCATAACATTATTCCTTCAGGGTGGGGAGCTCAGGTCTTTATCATCTATACTTGTTTTTCTGTTTATCTCCTTTCCTGGTAGAGTTCTGATTCTTTGACAGAAAAAGTTACTCAGCTGTTGATGTGTTGCAACTGCAAATATCAAAATTACATCCTGAGGCAACTGTCAGTTTGGTACATTAGCCAAGGCTACCATTACATTGTGACATTTGGCTAATTGTCATTCAGGCCTAAAAGGCAAAGATGCTGACTCCAAGTTCCAGAGCTGACCTTTTCAGAACCAATTAATTGTAAGGGTTCCCTTCATTCCCATGAACTTTCTACTTAGAATCTTTAAGTAATATACAGAGCCATTTATTAGCTCTGTATATAATTATTAGGATACATAATGCAGTCACTTCCACTTAGTCTGATCCGTGGATCATATATTTATCACCTGATTTGAAGCATTAAAACCTTATCAGCCTTCTTTCCTAATCAATGGTAATTATTTCAAGCAGATTTTAATAGATAATGTAGTTACAAGACTTTCAGAGACCTGTCATTTTTACAGGCAATAAAAACAAACAATTGAATAATAATAAAACATAAAAGAGAAAAGAACCTATGAGAAGGCAGATCTGCGTCAGGACTATAAAGAGCCTATGGCCAAACTTGAAAACTTTTCTTATCATTTGACATGAGAATTTGAATAAGATTAATGCAGTTGTTAACTTAATAGATGTTTTATCATTGATTTGCTCTCAGAATTCAGAACTACAATTTGCTTGTTGCATTAACAACCTAAGAAACATTAGACAGACATTTAGGACTTCAAACTGAAAACTCAGATTTAAATTTTGAATTGTGAATTTTGATTCAGTTAATATTTCAGGGTTTGGGTACAATAGCTGCATAGGAATGTAGTATATATGTGAAAATGAATATTTAAGCCTATTTATTTCGTGTTGCCAGTATTCACTGATCTTAATTTTCAGACCCTTAAGATAAACAAGAAAAGTCACAGTATAGCATATAGAACAGCAATATAGTCTTATCTACCAGAAGTCAATGCAGCAGAAGGAATGAATTGCTTATCTATTACTGCACAATAAAGTACAACAAACTTACCTTCTCAAAACAACATTAATTATCTTACAGTTTTTGTGGGTTAGCAATCCTGGCATGGTTTTCCTGGGCTGCCAAGTCCAGCTTCTCTCACAAGGCTGCAACCAAGGTGTCAGCTGGGGCTTTAGTCTCAATCTGCTGGCTCGACTGGGATCCACATCCAAGTTCACTCACAAGATGTTTGGCTTGTTTCCATTCCTTGTGGTCTGTCAGAATTAGGGCCTCAGTTCCTCAATGACTTTGGTCAGAAGTGGCTCTCAGTTCCTTGATATATGTGCCCTCTCCATTGAGTATAAAAAGGCAAAAGAAGCGGTACAAGAAAGAAGTACAGATTTAATCTTGAAAGTGAAATCCTATCATTTTTGCAGCATTCTATTTGTTAGAAGCAAATCACTAGGTCTGGTCTGCAGTCAAGAGAAGAGAACTGTGTAAATTTAGGATCACTGGGATTATTTAAGAAGTGGGATTATTTTAGAAGGCTTCATACCACAACGAGCAATTAGGATTTGTTTTCTTTTAGCCTTCAAGATATGGAGGGTTTTTCATGATTGGATGGAGGCCCAAACCTCCAACTATACTTCTGGTGACTAACTTTTACACACAGCATATAATGATATATACACACACATGTATTATATATACTATACATATATTCTATATATATACATGCATTATATATGTATGTATGTATGGGGACTTTAGTTATATTGGGTAAAGCAGCAAAATTGAATATTCAATTTAATGTCACATTTAATATGATGTGTTTCACATATCAGGTTTCTTAAAGTGACCTCTCAATACTTGATAACCTATGAAAACATTCATTTCATAGTTTATTACAATGACAAAAATCTGTGATTTGTCACTATCAGCTAGGACAGTGTACCTGGATTGGAATACAGTAATCTAGTTTACTAACAAGAAGAACTCCAAATCATTCTTACCCTGAAAGTCCCTGTAATGCACTTTTGGAAACTCCCATACTTTGTGTTTGCTTGCCATTTTTAACAAACATAAATAAATGAACCTTGAGAGAATAAGTAAATCCGCATGTTCAAGTTCTCCAGCTAGTTAGTCAGGCTAGAATCAGCTAGACCTCATGCTAAAATCAACTCATTTGACAGCCAGTTTAGTACTTGTTCTAAAACTGCATACTTTGTCTAATATATTATGAACCATATAGTACAACAAGGTACAGCGCATCTGATAATTTTACTTTTTACCCTCTTCCTTAAAAGCATGGATGATCCAGATTAAGATGGGTGGGTTTTAAAGAAATGAAGGAATATATTTTAAAAATGCTTCAGCATTTTAGAAAAGCATGCATTTAACAGAAACATACCTACAAATATATTTAATTCAGTAAAGTAAGTGTCTGAATAACAGAGAAAAAATGTTTTAAAATGAATGACTGAGTAATAGACTTAGTTTGAATTTCTCTGTTTTTTTTCCAGAAATTAAAATATTGCATTTTTCTAATCTACTATAATGCAGATTAGAGTCACTGTTTCACCCTAGTATTTCTCTTAACTTCTGCATCTCAAATACTGGCACTTTGGCCATTATTGCTCTGGAGACAGGAGCCAAATACTGCCATTATGGCCACAACCAAAATGATTCTCCATTGGCCCTGCTCCTTCATGCTTGATGGGCTATACATACATCTGTCCTTTAAGACAGTCAAATTTGTAAATTGAGTATCTGGACTTCTTATGATCTTTTATTGTAGATACAGGTTTTTCTTCTTAGCCACATACATAGAGTGAGGAATTTCCTAAGTGTTTAGATGCTGTATTGTAAGGTACAATAAATGAAGGATCTTTATTTATAGTTAGCCCACTAGGAAAATTATATGAGATTAAAATGTATTTTCTTATTAACAGCCATATCAGTACCATGAGAAATTATTTATCCCATGTTACTTATAAGAGATATTAAGATTAAGGAAGTTAAGCAATTTGCCAAAATCTATGGAAGCAGCAGCAATTCAGGATGTTAACTGAGTTTCTTTGGCCTCCAAAGTCAATGCCGTTTTCCACTGTCTACACTGTGGACAACCATTGATGAGGGAGAAAAAACGATTTAAGGAGAAAGGAAATTCATCTAATATGGAAAAAAATTAAACTACTATTTGAATCTATTAAGACCTGTACTAAATAATGCAAACTTTCAAATAGAACTGTTCAAAATTCTATTTAGTTGTTCTTTTTTTATTACTTGGAATAGTGTTATAGCCTGGACATTCCATGACAGTAATGGTCTTTCACATTTTTCAATGGTCAAACTTTATGATTTTTAAGCTCCTTCACAACTTGGAAACTTCAGGAAACCACAATATAATAAGTTCTGAGTATTCAGAAAATCAGAAGCACCAACACCTCAGTGCCTCTTATAATTAGATAAAACAAGATGCACAGAGAGACAAATTCCTGCATTTTCTACATTGGAGATCCAGATCCATATTGCTCTAATCAATGAACTAGATGAAATGTTAGTCTATGAAAAAAAAGTAACACAGAATTGACTTGAGTCCTAGATAATTTGATATAAATATATGTGACCAAATGAAGTACAAGACTTTAAAAATATCTTCAATACTTTTTTTCCCAATGATGCCTATAAAAAGTATACGCTCTTCATATGATTTTAATTAGGTTATCAGCACTCTCAGTAAAATATTTTACAGGATGTTCATAATTCTCTCCCTGACTCAATCTGAGGAAAACAATTATCATGTTGGGAGTTGACCTTTTTCACATGGTAAAAAGCTGAAGGAGGCTCCAGTGTGGAGTTAAGAACCTCAATTCAGTAGCTCTCAAGGAACTAAATCCTGCCAGCAATAATAATAGGTAAACTTGGAAGTGGATCTTCCCCCAATTGATTCTTCAGAGGAAACCACAGTGCCAGTGGACACCACGATTGAAGACATGTCAGAGATCTAAATCAGATGACCCAGCTAAGACATTCCTGGATTCCTGACCCACAGAAACCATGAGATAAAAAAAGATCTCTTCTGGAGTGATTTGTTAGACTGTAATAGATAATTAATACAAATTGATATATTTAGTTATTTAAATTAGAATACGCTTAGTGCTCAGGAAAATTGTAAGACTTATGCCATTATTGAGGGGAAAAAATAAGTAAGACTACTAAAAACTTCAGCAATCAGTTCTGTTAACGCATCACAGTAAACTTACATAACAAATACTATATTTTGATTTTAAGATTTGAGCACAATATGACTTTTACATCTTAAATACAATTTTGCAGATTTATGTAATAATTATTTTGGCTCCTGGTTCTAATTCTTTGGGGAAATTGATTCACTGATGCACAATTTTTTTTTTCCATAAAGCTTGTTGAAAAACAGTTTTCCATGTCCTTTTGCAAAAAGTCCAGTAAAATTGTATCGATATGATAGATCAGTAAATGATTTCTACACAAATTAATATTTTATTATTTTAAATTTTATTTTAGGAAGTGCAATGCTATTATTTCCTGGGCATATGATTAATAGTTACTAGAATGTTTATCAATATTTTGAGAAAATTTTGGAGAAATGACTATCATATAACTTTAGAGTGAAATTCTCTGGATTTTACATTGTGAATGCAGAATAAAGACAGAAAACAGAATCACAAAGAAAAAATGCCTTGTATGTTTCCGAAACATGAAGAATATTGATTCATAAACTAGTGGGATTTAAAGAGATGTGGAGATTGCTTGGTTCCAGTATATCAAGTAGATTTTACGTTGTGCAGAAAATTTAATCCATTTTATTCATTGTCTGTAGTGCTGTGCTAAGAAAAATTTTTACCTCACCCATGCTCAGAAGAGAAGACAAGTATAATAATCGGTGAATTGTGTCTGTAACTGGTAGAGCAGAAGAATAGGAGTGCTTGCGCCATGAATGTGACACAGCCGTTTCAGCTTCCTCTAGAGCTTTGCCATGATAGACACAGTGGTGTTACAACACTGTGCTGAAATCTGATTGCTTGATTCACTAATCTCAGTTTAGCTCACTGGTAAAATATAGCTTTAATTCTATCCCATCTTTTCTTTTTAAAGACAACTTTATTGAAGTATAATTTACATACCATGCAATTACTGCATTTTAAGTGTACAAGTAAACGATTATTAGTACATTTACCAAGTTGTACAGCTATTCACACAAATCAGTTTTAGAACATTTCCTTTCCCCTATTGAGACCCCTAATTCTCATCCCCAACTACATTTCAAGCATGCCCCTCCCACTGACTCCATTCCAGAGGCTTTGAAAGTTTAATTTTTAGGCCCTTCCAAAGTCTTACTCTAAATGCCAACACTTTCTATAAATTTCCTTTATAGCATCATTTCTAGGATGTCCATTTTGTGTATCAATGTGAATTCTAGTTTGCTAAGTTCTCTATCATGAGCTAAATTCACTTTCTAAACATATGTTAACATATTTAATAATGAAAAAGTTGTGAAATTTAGATATATCATAATTTTAGTTTACATTTTACAGATGAAGAAAATGAGTTTCTGAGAAGTTAATGAACATATTCAAGCTCACATAGGTAGCTAACTGGCAGGGACTTGGCAAGAACCCAGATATTCTGAATTAGGTCCAATTTTATCAACACATCATTACCTTCCCATTATTCTTTGGTACTTTGTTCATGATCCCTGTCACACTCTCTCTTGAGCTGTGTCTTAGGTTATCAGGATCCTCTTACAATGATGTTTCATTCAAGACAACCTAAGAGCTAAACGTTCCTGAATCTTCTCTCCTCTCTTGTTCAAATAGGCTAATTGAATATACTTACCCCCTAAACTTGATGTCGACAGGGCTGTGTGGATAACTTACAAGAATTGCCTCCTTGTTGAGGTATTGATGAGTCCCTCTGCAATCTCAAAGCCTTTACCAAGGAAAGTAGTGTCATGACAGGTGCACAGAAAACTAGAAGTTAATATTTGAAGGGATTTTTGCAATGCAGTTCCCATCAAATCATACTGATAGAGCCATACTTTATAAACTGTAGGATTATTAGATCTTCAGGACAAAATCATGAGCTAATAATTATTATTGTCCTGATAAATAATTTGAAGGTCAGGGAAATAAGAGGTCTGTAGAATTGGAGCAGGTATTAAGATCCAGGTTTTCTGACTCAAACGTCATTTTCTTTGCCCCTTACTAATCAGCCTCATAGAATTTCAGAATGAGAGAGAAGGATATGTTCTTTTCTTTAAGGACATATTTTTGTGGAACCCTTTATCTGGGAGGTTATGAACTGATTACATTTTCTTAAAAGCAGCGTTTTCTAATCAGGTTGCTGAATCAGGCTCCTTGGTGGTTTAACATTGATGAAGTTAATAAACATGACCATAACATGATAATGATTACAAATAAACACGGTTCTTCTTTCCATATATTCACCCAATCTCTTGTAGATCATACTTGGGAATTACGAAAAATGTGTACTCTGGATCCAGTGGGTATAATTAGAACGAATCACAAGTGCTGACCGTGGTCAATCATCCAATTCATCCACTGTATCAGCCTTGGTTCTGCTTTTACTTTTTTCTTTTCTTTTTTACAGACAAGATAAGTTACTCCATGGCATATCACATTAATTAAATACGTTATTTTGATTCATTATATGCACTTCCAAATCTTTTTATTGATTGTTTTTGGGGCTTAAATTCTTCCTAAAAAGACTAAGTTTTTCAATCTATTAACATCATGTCTTTTATTGTATTGTCCACAAAACTTCACACAGGGCTCTGCACTTTAAGCTGTAACCATGCACATTACAGAAAATGATGTCCAGCTTCTGCTTTGGAAAAAACTCTAGAAGTATGATAAAATTGAGAGTTATTACAAATGTATGGTTTTGTACCATAAGTATATTTTAGTTCTTGAGGTCTTGCTATTATTTTCTATGCTAGTATCTAATGTCCAATGGTATTTGATTTAGAACAAATACCTATATTCAGCTCTTGTTTATTTCATATATAAACATTTTGCAGTGATTCATAAAGTGCTCTATAATGGTCCAGTGGCTTCCACCTGAAAAAAAGAAATATACACAGTTGTGAAATTACTATGGTAAATTATGTAGTTGTTGTCCTTTGTGGAAACCCAGAATCAACTGGCTTGTCAAACATGCACTCAGTATTCCTTATGTAACACAAACGACGATAATCAAAATGCTGTTACTGATAAAAACAATTTACAATTTTTTTTTTTTTTACCATTTATCAAGGCCTTACTCCATCCTAGGTATTGTAGCAAAATGTTGCACAGTTTATCTTATCTCCTTCTATTTCACACAACTGTGAGAAAGATTTTTATTTTATTTTATTTTTTTGCCACTTGAAAGACAAGTAAACTAAGGTTTTCAAGACCTCACAACTAATAAGTATCAGAACTGATTTCGTAGTTCTCTTATTCATGGTGGAATATCCCTATACATTCAAATAGCACATTAAATCTTAAGAAGTTGTCCAGTCCTTCCACCTTTCCATCAGAGTTTTCTTTCTTTTCTGGCCCTATTGAAAATTACTATTTGTTCACACTCAAGTCCCAGGTTAGCTGTCGTAATGGTTGATATTTATCGCAAGTTTTCTACGACAGAAATACGAGATAGGGGAGAGACAGAGAAAGGGAAGAGAAGGAGAGAGGGGAAAAGAGAGTGTGAGACAGGGCGAGGGACAGAGAGCACATGTTTGAAGGTCCACTAACAGACATGAAAATGCAATTTATATTTTTAGTCTGTACCACTCATGACTCATCAGGATAATAATTTCTATAAGTTTAATTTTAAGATACAGTGGACTCTGTTTTATTTACCTCGAAGTGGTCTCTTTCGAGATTTTAAGGGGAAAATGCTCTAGTTTGAGTGCTCTGGGATGTAGGGAAGCATTCAGTGTTCCCAAGTCTCTGCTTCTTTTCTGTTGGTTATAGGCTTGGATTATGATGCTTTTAGTTTTTCTATTTCTAGAGTAAAGAAAATCATTGTTATATGTCTACTACATTTACTAAACTTAAAATTATTCTGGATCTCTAAACATGCTATTACTGCAGAAATCAGGCCATATTTATCAGATTTGGAATGTGATCAGCATCTCTAATATTAACATACCTTAAAGTAGAGGACTGTGTCGAGTCAGAACTTGAATGTTACTGTTTATGTGATGCTTCCTGCAAACAAGTGCCTTTAAAATAATCAGTTCTGTTTCCTATGGCAATAGCTGAACATCTATATGTCCAGAGCATGGAAAATTACTTCTCTTTCTCCCAACTTTGTTTTTGCACTACTTATTCTAAAAATCTCAAAGACAATCTCTTATGTTTGCACTCTATTAAACTGCTGGTTTTCCCTATAATGAGCAGGTTATCCGATTGCTCCTCAATCCAGTGCATTGCTTGGATTTTGCACCACCCATTACAATTACATAGGTATCAGAAAAAGACTTCAGATGAGTTTGTTCAATTAACTTATGGCAGGTGGCATCATTTGGCAAAGTAAATAGACATGAAATGAATTAGCAAGGTCTTTGTTGTTGATAAACAGAGTGAAAGAAGTTAATGAACCAGGAAACCATTGATAGAAAAAGATACCCAAGAGAAAGAGTATGAAGAGAAAAAGTATACATCTTAGACCATTCCAAATCTGATGGGTATGTAGAAAATACAGAAGCAAAAGTTACTCTGGAAAAAGCAATTATTATAGTGAAGATTAGGAGTGTAGTTAGAGCTACTATATTTTTAATTTGCTTTTTACCTGGCTTTATGCTTAAATGCATTGCATATACTTTTTTGTTTACTTTAACAACAACTCAAAGTATATATTATTATTTCCATTTTATAGATGAGGAATTTGAAATGTAGAGATGTTAAATTTCTCAAAATCACATAGGTTTTAAGTCGCAAATTTGGGACCTGAATTAAGATTTTTTTTTTAATGCCTTCCTCTTAAACTGTGCATAATAAAACTATGAGGCAAGTGCAGATAGAACTAATTCAAGTGTGAGCCATGGACATTTACGAACAACATTAACAATTGTCAGACACCTGTAACTGACCATTATGACCAATAAATTTATCTTAAAAAAACTCACTTAGCATTTTGCCATATTAATTAACACTCTCCTACTCAGCTGTGAAACTTACTAACTGTTGCCCAAAGCTTGATAAATGCATGCAGCTAGTAATTTTCTCTCTAAGAAGCTTATGAATATGTGCTCCCACAAGCTGAATATTATGCTCATCAAGATTGATTTTGTTTTTACAGCGCATTCATTTCAGGTATATCAGTTGTTATATTTACATAGTTTAATTAAATATTGCATCAATCCAATTATGATTGTCAAAAAAGAGTTTTTTCCATAAAAATCAGCTGAATGCTTTCTAATACAAGCAAGGCAAGTCACTAAAATGTTGTTAATTTAGTAAGGGCCAAAAAGCTGTAAAAGACTGAGAACATAATGGGAGCATTTTATGCTAAGATAACTTTGCAAACATCTGTGTGTTTCAATTCATGAAAAATTTATAAAGCCTCTACTATAGGCAAAACATTGTGGGAAAGAAAAAAGTAAAAGTGAAATGGATTCTGTCCTCAGAACCTGTATAACTTTATGGTGAGAATCATAAAACCAGCATCTTCCATTTGGGGAAGGTGTGCATTGATGCTCTCTAACCTGTGTTAGATAAGTGAGTTGATTTCAACCCTTTATATGTAGGTTTCATGGCTATATTTAGACCTGTCTAATACTGATCAGGGAAATTGATTCCCAAAATACAAATATTTAAACACAATTTAACACAAGCATCCATCACAGATTTTCATTTTACAAGATCACCCTGACATCCTTTTGGTGATTTAACTCTTCCCTACAGAATTCAGCGTGATGAAACTCTGTCCTATGCTTGCCAACAAGTAAATGTAGAACCAAAGTTGGAGAATTGACTCTTCTTTTCCTGAAACATGAATCATGAGGAGATACGAATAATAAAGACACCTAAATGTCTCGAGCTCATTCATTCTTGCAGATAAATCCCCATGAGGCTGTCCCTGCTATAGGACTATATCCGTTCCAAGCACATCCGAACTGCATTGATAACTGCCAGGTTCCAAGTCCAATTTCTAGCTTCTGTGTGTCCAGATATCTCCAGTGATTCCCCTTTTGCTTATGTTAAGGATACTAAAACTATTTTGACTGTATCTAGAGAATTCTCACCAATAGAGAACATCAATCTAGAGGATTATATCTATTCAATAGATCCTCAAAGAAATCTATTTGCAATAGGGTGGAAAACAGTGTTAAATTCACACTTAACAGGTACAATGCACACTACCTGGGGGATGGGCTCACTTATAACTTGGACTCAAATGGTACAAAAGCAATTCGTGTAACCAAAACATTTGTACCCCAGTATTATTCTGAAATAAAAATTTAAAAAATAAAATAAATTTTTAAAAAATTAGAAAAATATTTTGGCACAGGACTTCATGGTCCATGTCATATAAAGGTAAAATAATTAAATAGATTATTCTATAGCAGAATTTTTTCTTGAGTATGGCCTCAGATTATTGCAAAGTGTAAGAGGAGTTCAAAGTCTACATGGTACGGTAGTCATGATTGAGTGGGGAAATAAAAAGCAAAAGGATAGCCCAGCTCTAATTCTTAAACTTTCTCCTTAAGCTCCAAGTTGAAATTCAAGGAATATGTGTGATTATATTGAAACAACTGTCTTCTTACAAAAGGACAGCTGAGACGGCCAAATCAAGCTTAGTGTTTCCACAGACTGCCTAATTGCAATGTCATTTGTAGTCTCAGCTTTGTCTGGTTTCTTGTGCGAAGACAAATTAATGCAAATAAACATAAATAAAGAAAGAATAAACACACGTGTTGAAATAGTGTTATTTGGGAGGATCTGTAATTTCCTGATGCCTGAAAAATTCTCTTCTGCCATTGCAAAAGAAGTTTACTCTTCCTTCTTTGCTCATTTTCTGCTGAAGATGCTGCAATCTCCTCACCTAAGGGAATACATTAAGTAGGTACTTTTATTCCCCTATTATTCATCATAGCTATATCTATAAATAGACTTGCATCATAGTTTGGCCCACACTCTCAGATGCAGAACATAATCAAAAGAGGGAAGGAAGGATTGCTCAAGAAAAGAATTGTAGCAATTCAATAAAACCTGGGAACTTGAGCATGAAATGAATTTTAGGGATTTTTCTGAAGGAAGAAAGACATATATTTTGGCTTAGTTTGAACTGGAAGTTGTATCTGTGGGTATACCAGAGACCATGTTTAATGCACAAGTCCATGCAGGTGGGTGAGGTTTTGTCACTGTGCAGAGTAAGTTAATGAAAACCCAGATCAATAGTGGCCTTTTACAAAAAGTTTAGTAAAGGGATGAATTACAAGATAACAAGACTGGACAAATCTATCATGTCAATACCCCGCCCTACTCCCCCAATTATCGACACATTTGTTTCAGGGACCAAGACATACATTGTGACAAAAATTGGCAATATAAACACTGAGATTCCTACAAAAAATGTTTGAAAAAGTTGTTGAAGCTGGGAATGCTGATGGCTTCATAGTGAAATCTCTATCACCGGTTGACTGAGGTAGAAAAACTAAATGAACATGCTTTAGAGATGGCATTGCGCGCTGTGTCGCAACCCTCCTCAGGTTGATATGAGTGGCATCTGAGACTCAAGGATAACTTCTTGTCAATTCTGCCTGGTAGGAGAGATGTTCTGTAATGTGTCTTTCCTTTGAAAAAAAGAGCAATATCTAACACTTTGTTTAAACAGCCAAGGAATTGGAACAAGAACAAAAGAAAACATTTGGCCAAAAGACAATTTGAGGAAGAAACGTGTAAATAAACATCTCAGAATGATACAGAATATGACACTCTGCATGGCTCATATGAAAAGCATATTAAAAGTCTCACTCTTTGGACAAGGTTTATAAGGATCTTGTGGATTTCTCTCAGCCTCTTTTTCTAGTTGCTCTAGGCTTATTCAATCATGGAGAAGCAGGAGTGGAGGCTATACCTTGACTCTCTAAAGCTGACCAGGCCACTATCTTTATTATATGTTTAATTTTCTGGAAGTGGTGACTATCCTTGGTTCCTTGATATTCTGTCATACCCCGGGGTAACAAAGTAGTTCTCAGGGAGAAGATGACCATCTGATTTTTCTTCCCATCAAGTAAATGAAAGATATTTGTCCTTACTAGACTTAGATTGCTTGTCTTTATCCTGACAATATTCTGAGACTCACAGATAATATAATATAACTTGTAGTATCTCAGTGCAGATTTAATAGATAATGTATTTGGTAAGGTACTTGGCACATTGCCTGATAACAGGGCACTCAATCAATGCTCAAACTTAGTTATTTTTTTTTTTTTGCCTGATGTTTGATTAGGCATTACGATGTATTTATTATATAATGAAAGAATGGATAAAGGAAAGATGAAGAGAATGAATGTGTCCTAGAAAAAAAGAAATATTTGTGGGATTTAAGAGTCCTTTCTAGTGATCTACATTAAATTCCTTCTAATGCAAAAAATTCATTCTATCCTTCATTTTATATTTTCTGGAAATTTTCTATTTTTAAGAACATTAAATACATTACTATTTCATCTAAGCCATTTCTTTTGTTAGTCATATTAAACATTGAGAGAGCATGCCTTTGATGCAAAAGAGTTCATTGCAAGTCTACCATTGCTCTTCCTGTGCCGTGGGATCCTCCTAATTTCTCTAAATGATCTCAGTCTATTTTCTCATCTGTAAACGTAACTGTAAACACTCTTACCTCATCAGTCTGGTGGAGACTGAGATAAATTAAGTATGTGAATCACAGCATGAACTATGTTTGAGGAACACAAGCAGTCCTATTTAAATGCTCAGTCCCATGTTCCCAGTTCTTGCCTGTCTCCTCATTTGTCCTAACAAGAGCAGACATATATTGATCATGATTGCCTTTCCTGGTCTTGAGCATCTGTTCCCATTTTCTCTATGTGATTATTGACAAACTTTTTTCTCAGTATCCTTTGCTTTTCTTTAAAATTTAACTTACAAAAAAAGCTAACCAATCTATGAATTAATTGAATTAATACAATTTTAATTATTGGACATAACATTTTTTATAACAGCAGTATTGTGATGGAGATGAAACTGAAACAGGAATCAGAGGAGTTTGGTTCTAGTCCTATCTCTTCCACTAATTAACTGATGACCTTGAGTAAGTCACTTAAATATTTTCAGGAATTGTGTCCTGAAATTATTTTTGTAAGACAGAGATATAGATTCATATAAACACATATACATTAATATTCTTTAGAAATGTAAATAAGGAAATATGTAAAGTATTTAATATTTTATGTACTAATCATTTTTCTCATTTTCATGTGACTAGGATAGTCCTGGTTATGATTGTCAACTGTGTGTCCAAGACTCATTAAGTATCTCTTGTGTAACCTGTAGTTTCTACCAAAGTTTGCTCCAAGTAGCATGGCTTAAAAACCATTGAAATATCTTTGAGGCCACATACAACTTTGTGATGTTTATGTACTATAATCAAAAATATAAGTCAATTAAATTTTAGTTCAGACACTTTTAGATATTGTAAGTTATTCAAGTAAACTATGTAGAATGTGTTTTTATTTAAACTACTTTCAACTGAGCTTAAAAAAATAAGTCCTTGTAAAGTAGGCTTGATTCATAATTCGATGACTTTAAATGTTAAGTGCTCAATGAGCCAATTATAATTTGGTTATTGGTTCACAGGTTCATCTGAGCCCTTTTTATATACAGCAATTAAATCTTTGGTCTCACATTTAGTTTATTCCTGGTAGGCATTTGTATAATATCTTCTGTCTCAAAGATAAGCTACTTTCTCTGGCTAAGAGATGTTTTCCTGGATTTGTTACTGCGTTTAAATATATTAAAATGACATTTAAAAGTTAATCACTTTTAAACAAAGCATGCAAAGAATTGCCTTAAATGGAAAAACTATAATCACTTATGATCTGAAATGATTTGGGGAATAGAAGTTGAAAGTGTTCTTCCTGTCTGGCCTCAAACAGAAAATCACTGTGAGTCCCAAAGGCAGGGTATTTAGGGGTAGAGGGTTGTGTGTGTATGTTTTGTTTTTTGAGCTACCCAGAAATAGACTAGAAGAAAGAATAGAGGTGGTCAGAATTCACCTTGATATCAGTATGGGGTGGATGAGAGCAATTAGGAAACTTTCACCACATTGTTAAGATTTCTATAGGTTGTGAGGCAAACAGATAAAGAGAAAAGATGGACTAAAATAAGAGGAGATAATAAGTGGTTTTCTGGGTTAGATAATGAGAGGCACTATTGTGTGGGGTCAAGAGAAACAGTGTGATCACTTTCATTTGCAAATTGCAGCTAATGACTTTACTATTGGTGAAAGAGAAGTTCTAAGAACTAATTAAAAATAATTGATACATTAATCCTAATAAATGCACTTGCTGACCAGCACAAATAGACTTGTAATTTGAGGGCATGTTCAGTGCTCACAGCAGCCTAGATGAGGCTATAATTTAAAGGTCATTGTTCGAAAAAAGTGTCAAAGACCCATGGGAAGCTAAATGAAAACCCATTAGACCTACTGCTAAAATGAAGGCCAAATCCTCTTTCAAGTTCCCAGTTGAGTTATCAGGAGATCTAGGGTATGATTAAAGGTTCAACCTGTCTGAAATCCCCCTTGCTGTCAGCCAAACAACATGGATAATATTGCTTTGGGAGTAGAGAGTAGGAGTAGCACAGTCCACTCACACTAGGAAATATAAGGATTTTCTCAACCATTTAGAACTTTACACAATGCAAGACAAGAAGAGGAACGCTGGAGAGATGTGCACACAAAACACTATAAAAGAACTTCTTATCTAAGAGTTCGAGGATAAAGCAAAGGTCCAAATAAATTCAAGAAATAAGAGAATTTTGAACAAAATGCTATGGGGATCCTATAGGACAGGCAATAGAAGGACATGGTTATAAGAAAGATTTTCAAGACAGGTAAGAAATTCAAAAACCAGCAATGTGAGAAGGCACAGAACTATCAACATGAACCAAAAACACAACCACAAAAAAATGTGCTGTATTTAAGGAACAGTGAGCAATCACATCTACATCAATATTGTGTGTATGTAGTAGCAGGAAGAGAAGAAATTAGGAAGCTGGATAGCTGTATTGTCTAGAAGGTGTGGGAGACGTTGAATGTGTCAACAGAAAAAGAATCAAAAAGCCTGTACATTTAGAAACGGACTTTAATTTTTATTAAGGATTACAACTTGCAGGCTGGCCATCCTGACATGCTGGGAAGTGTAGCCTTGGCAGAAGCCAAGAGACAGGCACTTTGAGGGAGGGAAGTGTCAGTCAGGAATTTATGAGGAAGGGGTTGGCCAGGTATACATGTTAATATTTAGCAGATTACAGGAGGAGCTATGAATATTCCTGGAGACACACATGCACGCATATTAGGTTTACATGTATGTAACATATGCCCCATGATCATTTGGGGTCAGAGATGTAACATTTAAATGAATTATAATTAGGTCCTATACTAAAAAGGTGAAATGTAGGGCATGAGTTCATGAATGGTGCTTCCTCAGGAGACTGGCTAGAATGAGTTCTGTGGCCAGCAGTCCTATACTAAGAAGAAACTCTTTGAGGTCTGAAATAGCTGTCATGTCTGAACTATAAAACCAGGAGGAGGAGACTGGGGATTGGATGAAGTAAGTGGAGAGGGGGTCTTCCAGCTTTTTGTTCTTCCAAGCTAGCCTTTGATAAAATTTAGTAATGATTAGTAAGGGGAGGGGTTGAAAGCAAACAGAACAT
This sequence comes from Lepilemur ruficaudatus, assembly GCA_963574885.1. Classification (NCBI taxonomy): domain Eukaryota; kingdom Metazoa; phylum Chordata; class Mammalia; order Primates; family Lepilemuridae; genus Lepilemur; species Lepilemur ruficaudatus. The sequence continues at coordinate 22,118 of CAUYRT010098508.1, forward strand.
GACCATCCTTCCATCCTGCTAAGGCTGGGAAATTTAAACTTTGGGGGTTTTAACCAAAGAAGGATCTGTTAGTCTGTTAGAGGGGTTTAGGACTTTTATTTTAGTCCTCACATGTCAGGTTAAGAAGTTCATACTTGATTCAGTAGATAACAAATACATGAATTTACATGCCATAGCTGAACTGGAGTGGATTTTTGAGACTCTTATTTCATAATACAAATGGTAGTCTTTTATAAATGAATGAGGACAAAACCTTTCCCCAGGTGAGTCAATGGAAACAGTACCAGTTAATAATAATGTTTAGCAGAATTCTTCAAATCACCTTGCACTTAAATACATACTTCTGATCTTTGACACCTGAATGTATTCTTAATTGTACTTTGGCCCTCAAATATTTTCCTGAGACCGTCTATGAAAAGGCTTTGGAATCTGTTCTGTTGCCTTATCTTGACTGATTCTGATTCAGATGTGCTGGTGACCCAGTAGGCACTCCTTCACAACACTGGTTAGCATAAAAAATAACCATCCCAATAGTCAGCTGGCAGCTAATCCAGTTGGGTCATTGAAGTAGCATAGCTAAGAGGTAATAAGGGTTTAAAGAAAACAGTGTTAATTGACTATTACGTTGAGAGGAAAGGCACAAGCGATATACTGGATACAGAGACCTTAAACAGTTGAATATATACGGGGATGGAGCAAAAGAAAACCAAAGAGAAAGATGAGTCCAAAATGTTCCAAAGTTATCAACAAATTCTGTCACTAAATTTTATATCCATTTTTTTCCTGTTTCTATTATTTAGTTATTTATTTTTACATAAGCTTTCTTTATTCAACAGTAGTCCATCACTTCTGTTCAGTGCCTATTTCTGAACGTAGCTTTAATTACACTTCCTAGATACATGAATATGTCTTCCATATATTGCTTCATTCCAATGACTCCACTCTGATGATTTTAAAACCAAACTTTGTATTTTCTTACTGACTACTACTGTTATATATTACATTCCATAGCCTAAGAATATTTTGCATCAGATTGTAAGAACTCAGAACTGGAAGGATAGAAACTGATGTTGGCTTATACACTTCTGTGACAATGGATATAGCAAGGTGTTCTTTTAAAATGTGAATAGTGACCAAGGAAAAAGACACCATTGCTGGATCACATCCACTTCAGAAATGGAATCTATTAAAGTTCAATCAAGCAGAGAATTCTGGTGGATTCATTGTTGATATTGTTTAATAGTTGAGAACTATTAAAGAAGTTACTTTTTTCCTCTTTCTCATCTAAGGTTTGTAATTAGTCTTAGATTATGAAGCTATCTATATGTGTGTGTGTGTCTATATATTTGTACATCCATATTTGTATTCCCCATATGAATATATTTGGGTAACAAATAATTTATCAGAAAATAGCAGAAGTTTGGAAATACACAGAGATACTACATTTATGCTTATAAGCTGGACAGACATGAGCAAAAAACCTAGGTAAGCATGGTATTAAAAGAAGGGCTTTGGAATCAAATTGCTTCTGTTCCTGTCTTTAATACTTAACTTGTAAATGTTACTTGAACCATCTAAGCCCCAATATCCTAATCAAAATAATAGGATATACAAGTGTCTACCACATAGGGATTTTGTAGGAAAAAGGAAATTCACATAAAAGATTGAGTACTGTGCTCTCAAAAGACATTAGCTGACAAAGTACCTTTAAAAAGTGGGTAATTTAAATAATTATTTAGAACATTAAGGCAGAATCAATTATCCCCATTCCCTTTCTAATCTTAGGCTACTTGGATCTAAGCAATGAAAATGATCAGGAAATAAATTATTCAAAAAGGTCTGTACATTTTACTTCATATTTAATACAATAATATTCCAATATTATAGTAGAGAAATGGTAAAAAAAAATGTGTGAAATAACTATTGTTTACTGGCAAAACTGGACTTAGGTATTCCTTTTGAAATACTTTACCAGCATGAGTGTATACTGTATCAGAAACTAATGACAGAATGGGTATGTTTGAAACCATTTCCTTAATTCATTTTCTTCTAATATAAACATAGCATATAGTAATATAACAATTTCAGTAAGAAAGAAGTTAGAGATATCTGAGTTCTAGTGGCTCAGCTGTGTAAATTTGGGCAGGCAATTAATGTGTCCTAATTAGTAAAAGGAAAATGTCTGTCCCGTGCTGGGGAGTTGTTAAAATCTAAAGAGATCTCTTAGAAAAGTACTTGGAAAAGTTAGAAGTGCTATACAAATATAAGGAATTAATTATAAATAGTAGATGAATGTCAGCTAATGTCTACAGGTTCATAACATTATTATATCAACTCATTTACAGGGTTTTTTGACATTTATTTTTGGAGTTTCTGTTACGTTCCCCAACTTGTGATCCGTGTTAGGGAGATAATGGTGAACAAACTGACAGTTTTTCTATTCTCCTATCAGATACAGTCAAGAAGTTCAACACTTACTTGTAATCTCCAAGTAAGTGCAATTTTTTAGACCTGAGTGATCTAATGCAGCTATTTCTTTAATATGTGACTGAAGGAACAAGTTAATAAAGTTGCTTTGTACTCTTATAATAGAAACAAATCCTATTTTGTGTGTTTAATATTGACAATGGATTCAACAAGATTTTTAGAAGTTTATCATACGTGTGTGTGTGTGTGTGTGTGTGATCTTAATGGGTTCATTGAACTTTCTTATGCATTAATATACAAAATGCTGTAGTACTTTTTGTATGTGACATTCTCTGGACAAGCTGTTAGAAACTTACATTCAAGTTGAATGCCGGACATTTTTAATTAGGATGACTGTGAGGCAAAATAAAAGTGTTCAGCATTGTTTCTAATTAATATAATTAAACAACTAGATGACATTTTAAACATTTTAATGAGCATTATTTTTCAAGGGGGCAAAAATTTAACGTTCCCTTTTAATGAGGGAATTTATTTTCATCATAGTTTCAGATTTTTTGTTAGATGATTGGTTGTAATTTAATTCAGTGTGGTTTAAATCTTTCTTGCAAATTCAAATTATTTTCTTCCAATATGTCTAGTATGAAATTAAAATTCCTCATCACTGTAAGAAGTTTTACAATGTCACCTTGACTTTATCTTTCATTGAAATTTACCTTCTATTTCCCCTTCCCCTCCATGTCCCCCATAAAAAATTTTGCCTAACATTAATTTTGGTTATTCATTTTTACCTGAATCATGAGCATTTCCATAGTTTTTTTTAACACTTCTCCAAATCTCTTCATCCCTGTTCATTTGTCCACAAAGTATTTATCAAGTGGTATTATGTGTCAGCCACTGTGCTAGGTTCTTAGGTTAGGCCAGTGAACAAAGCAAGTGGAAGTGGTAAGAACTGGTCACATTTTATGTGCCGTGATGACATGCAGAGTTTTAAAGAAAGAGAAGAGTCATGAATGATTTCTAGAATTTCAGCCTAGGCAACTGGAAGGATGGATTTGTCATCAATTAAGCTAAAGAGACTGGGTGAAGTAGATTTTAACAATATACAGGGGCATTAGTGGAGAATGCAGAAGTTTAATTTTGGTGACTTATGTTTTATATGTCTATTGTACATTAAAGTATAGGTAAATTTAACCTATGGGACTAAATGAAATCATCAGTGTGAATTAATGTTGAGGTGAAAAGAAGAGAACTGAAAACTGAGCCCTAAGGCACTGCAATATTAAAAGGCTAGTTAGAAGAGGAGGTTCTAGCAGAGGAGAAAGAAGAGAATTCAGTGATAGGAGGAAAATCTAAGTATGGAACTAGAAAAGAACATAAATTGGCTGTGGGTTTTTTTGGAGGGAGTGTTCTTTTTGAAGCACAAGATTGCGAGCTTTATTTTCTACAAATTATTGGTTAAGCTAATTGAACACTCCTTTCCCAGTTTACTTCTTTGTATTTCCTTTTGAAATGTGTGTCAGACTTCAAATCAAGTAGCAGCCTCACCATCATCTATTTATATTCCCCATATACATATATATAATATATATACAAATTAGTCCAGATTATGTACGTAAGATTCTATTTTAATTAAATTTATATTACTTCTAGTAGATGAATATTTTTAAGTATGCATCCTCCTTGTAACACTGGCGTTTTCTTATCTGAATGATTTTTCTAATTTTATCATTTTTAAATTATACCTACTTCACCATTATATAAATGACTATTAACATAATACTTTATAGTTTATTTTCATTTGACAAACTTATTCATGATTCATTTTTGAGGAAGAATAAATTTTAACATATTTGCTTGAAAATGGAAGCGGTGTTGTGGCCCGTCTTGAGGAGGAGGAATGAACACAGAAGACAAATGACAAACGACAAACACACAAAGACGCTACAAGACTACAGTGTCTTTCGGCTGCAGCGTCTTTATTTTTAACACTGTTCTTTTGGCATCTGTCCCAGTCTACCCCAACTTTTCCCACTGCTTCTCTTTCTTCTCAGAATGTTTTGTCTCAGCACAAACTGTTTCCCATCGCTCTGCCTCAGGGAGTTGACGATTGTGTCTCCTTCTTTGCCCTTTTCTGTTTGTGGGTCAAAGCACCCTGGCTTGTTTGCAAGTCACAGGGCGTCTCAAGGCCTATCAACAAGAAACAATTCTTGTGAGAACAGGAGTTCCGAGAACTGTTTTGCTCAAGTATGACCGAGAGATGACCCAGTGTCCACCACAAGCAGTATATCGTGCTTTGAATGATGGAGGTTAACTATATTTAATTTCTTTATTTACTTATTCATTGATTCATTTTTTCTTTATCTCCACTGACCAAATGCCTATATGAAGCAAAATTAATGTAGTACAACCATTGAGGAGTAGACAGAATAGTAAATATAAAGAAAAATATTGTACAACTAATTTTTAAAAGTCATTCACTGAATTTTAGAAAGTATTATATAAATGGAAAATAAATCACTAATTACTGTTCTATACATGTGGAATGATAGATAGATCATTATCAGATTATCATATATCAGATTATCATATATCAGATTTCCATTGGTGAAATTCAATCTCTTTTTGAATGACATAGAAAACTGAAGCCTCCTTAAGGGAAGCAAGTGTAAAATAGACACAATTGCCTGATTTCTTATCCAAAATGGCTGTATCAATGTATGGCCACTAAGTCTCTGTGATTGACCTTGCAACCCATTTTGCAATGAAGAAATGGGTTGTTTGGCCTGAGCTAGCTTCTCGCTTTCTCATCCCATCACTGAAACTCTTTAGATTACCATTCTCATTCTTTTTACTTCCCCTACCCAATTCTCCACACATCGCCTGATAATGCCATCACTTCCCAACACTGTTCACAGGTCATTCTGTGCCCACTGGTCCATTCTGCATGCAAATGTAGCTCTTTCAAGTATGCCTTCTTTGCTCTTTTTATTAATACTTACATTGAAAATATAAACAGAATCTTTGGGCATTTAGGAATCAGAAAGGCTGCCTTGAACTGTGATTTTTGTCATTTGCTGCCCTTGTGACTTTATGAGAATTAATATCTCTGAAATTTGGTCTGTACCTGTTATTGGGTGGTTGTGATAGTTAAATAGTTTCTGGCAACATAATAATGCTAAATTAATATAAATATAATGTTGCTAATAATATTGCTTTAAGACATGTTGTTTGTTCCTATAATTTCATCTAAATATCTCTTACATTTTTTCTTTATTTTCAAACATCCTTGCATTATAGCACCCTTGCCACCTATCTCTTTAAACATCTGATGGTAAAGAGACCTTATCTCATGGAAACTCTTTTTCTCTTCCTTCTCCAGACAGTATAATATTGTGCTTGTCCTTTTTGTCTCCTATTTATAATTTCTTCAATGATTCATTTTCTTTTCATGTTCCCCTAAATATGGATTCTAGCTGTAATTCTACCACCAATTTATCTGTTCTTTCCATTCCAGTTTCTCTTCCTTAAAATGTTCATTTTCCTTCATAGAAAGTAACTAATGTCCTAAGAAAATCAATAAACACATTTCAAAGAGTGGAAGATAAAATAAATTACAACCAAAGCAAATAATAAAATTTGTACATGCTTTACTTTCTTTAAGAATTATTGGGTTTCAGATTGTCATACCTAAGAGATATCTTTTAAGAAGTTTGTTTGCCTTGAATGGATGAATGGAAATACATTTGTTTCTACTTTAAGCAGCTTAAATGACTAAACCCAAGAACCTGCTACATGGATTAGATAGCAATAAAATGGCTTAAACCCTTATTATATAGAAAAATAGTAATTGTACATAGGTACCCCATTCTTGCCCTTTGAGAATCTCTTTCTTCTAATTTATCTGAGATATTGGATGTTTGCCTCAAACCACAACTATGTTTCCACAACTTGATTGGATTTCAACTGTTATTTCACCTCCCAGTAACACCTCTTACTTTTGACCATGTCATTCATATATATAATAACTCCCACATTATTCACTGGTCAACTGTACTTATACATACATATGTAGGCATGTATGCATATGTGCGTGAATATACACACACATGCATATACACATACACACACACATATATATAAATTTGTGGTAGCAAAAAAGATCCACAAATATTCCCAATGTCAAATGATAAAGGAACTTAAAAGAATTTTAGTGCGCATATGGTATTGTTATAAAAACTGCAAGGGTTTTGGCCTAGGTCCAGTTGCTTGTGACACAGAATAACCAATAGCTGAGATAAGAAGATTGCTAAGGAAGAAAGGAAATTTTAATATTAAAGATGTCTTGTTGAGAGGACAGGAGAAGCAAACTCTAATCCAGCTCCCTGTCTAAAGGGAGAGTATGGGCTTTTTAAAGTTGGGAAAATAACAAGGGTCTGTGTACATGGGACAGTTTGTGGTAAAATTAACAAAGGGAAATTAACAAGAATCTGCATGCATGGACAGGTTACTGAGGGATCATGAATCTTGCTTAGGAAGTCTGCCCAGGGGGCTTTGGAACCTCACATCCTTTGTCTTGTAGAAATTCTGCCATTTCTGGACAACAACTCCAAAAGATCAAGTAGTTAGTTAAGGAAGAGAATTAACATAAAACATATAGGGGGTTCACTGAAATCTGTTTGTAGAAATGGTTACAACTCCTTCTTTCTTTTTAATTCATTCCTCAATCTTGATGAATAAGGGCATTGATCTATCTGGCTGCTTCCTGCTGAAAAGGGACATAGTTTGGGTATGAAGACAAAAGAAAATATTGAGCCTGCAACTGAAACTTCTTAGTATATATTCTTTAGCTGTCACCTCCCACCATCACCAAGGTAGTAAAGTATATCTAAAGAAATACTCATCCCCATCTGGGATCCTTTCTAGGAAATACCACTTTGGTGTTACCCAGATGGAATCTCCATCCTAAAGTTTCTCTAGTCACTCATGAAAGCAGTTTTAGGGAGCTAATAAAGCAGTGAGTAGTGGAAGAGGCAATAGATTGAGAGATCCTAAATAAAGAGTTGTCTTGCCAGGCAAACAAAAATCTCCAAAGGGCAAACAAGACATACAGGGTATATTTTTTCAGATATCCCAGGGGTAAGTCTTGTGCTTCAATTATCTTTTGGCCATTAACCACAGCATACCCATCTTTGCAATGTCTCTATTTCACAAGGCTGCTTCCATCTTTAAAGAGTTCCTCATCTGAGTCTGACAGGGGCTGATCAGTGAAATTCAGGCAATTAGAATACACTTGATCAACAATCTGAGTGCAATCATGGACTGTGGAACAGGAGTCTTTAAGCAGCATGGTGGCTGGATTTAAAGTAGACATTGCTTTCAGGCTTACATTAAAATAATCTAACAAAGTGGCCTGATATTTATCCAACTGGCCAGACATTAAAAAAAGGCCTCCTTTTTTTTTTTTTTTTTTTTTTACTAGGTGTTTTTCCACTCAAAAGCAACTAGTTCTTGGGATTCGGGAGCAAGAGAAATGCAAAAGAAAATGTCTTTTAAATATATTACTGAAAACCAGGCAGAACTTCCATATAAAGTAGTAAGGAGAGTGTAAGGAATAGGTATCACAGGATGAATATCCTCCACTATTTGGTTTATTGTCCTTAGATCTTGAACAAACCAGTATTGCCAGGTTCTAGGTTTTTGAACCAGCAGAATGGAAGTATAATGAAGCATATCTGATCTCCCTACCCTCATGACTAGAGAAACTCACTTTTAAGGTTTTATTGGAGTGACTCCTCGTAACCAAGGCGGGGGTGGGGGGGTTCGTTCTGTCACTAGGGTGGGAAGGGGGTCTAGGATTTTATTTTAGTTTACATTTCCCAACTTTTGGCCAGATTTACCAGAGGCAGCATCGATGACCAAACTTTTATTTTGTCCCATTGTTACTATTGCCAGGGTGGTGGGGCTACCTGCCCCTCTTCCATTCTGTCCCTCAGAGGGACCTGTGGCTAAAGGACTTAAAGTCAAAAGATTTATAGTCAATTGAATGTTCTAGAGCATATAGGAATGGAGGTGGAGAGGCATTCATCAAATTTTAAAACCTTTAAGCAACATAAGAGGAAAAAAAACAGCAAGAGCAAGTTATGAAATAAACTTATCTGTAAGAATTGAGCTACTCTCACACTTGTAGGAAACCATTTAAGCTAAGAAATTTAGAAACTCTTGTATTGGAAGGCTTTTTGTAGTATCTTTAAAGAATTAACCACATTTTAAACAAAAAGGTTTTAAATCCTACCTACTTTTCACAATGACAGGAAAAAGGAAGCTTACAGGCAGCTACACATTCAAATTATCTAGATTTTGAGGACATTTGTCAAAGACATTAAAAGGCTCAAAACATTTGATTAAAACAGAATCACAGGTCATTATAAAATAATAACAATCCACTTAACCAAGAGTGATAACCAAAAGACTTTAAAAGCAATACAGAATGTTACATGGATGTAAAAACTTTAACTTTGAATCAAAAGCCTAATAATCATAATGTAGGAATTATGTTGATAGAACATAAAATCTCTATTTCTTAGGACAGTTACCAAAAGGCAAAGAAAAACCTACCACAGTGAAATTGTTTCTTCTTATGGAAAACCCATTTAGGCAATTGGAAGTCAACCCTGATGAACAGGGTACTTGAGTTAATCAGATATAAGAAGAATTATATCCAGGGTTGTGCATGAACATTCTATTATATTCTAAAGAAAACAAGAAATTAGAAAACTACTACCTTGAGTAGGGGAATACGTGACTAAGTAACAGCATAAAAAAGTTTTTTGTTTGTTTTACCACACAGAACAATTCAGACATATCAAGAAGCCAAGAATAAAACATTGTTGTTTCAGAACTTTAAGGTAAACACTTTAACATCAGACCTTAACAGAAGGTTGAAGGAGAGGATTATTACCTCAAACCTTCTCAATGGAAGAAAAAGCTGAAAGCAGCAAGACATATCAAAAGTTCAATTTTGAGATATAAATCTGAGAAGTTTCAAAAGAAGCAGATTATAGAATTAGAAGTAAAACCTCTTGCAATTGTATTAAGAAGAAACTTAAGTAGTTGGGAAGCGCAATTAGGGGTCTCAGTAGGAGAAAGGAATTCCTCAAAAACTGATTTATGTGATTAACTGTACAAGTTGGTAAATTCACTGAAAATCATTTAGTTGTACACTTAAAGTGGAGTAAAGGCATGATATGTAAAGTATACTTCAATAAAGGAAAAAAGAAGAAGAAACTAATATTTTAAGAGAAACTTAGAGTTTTTTTGTTTTTTGTTTTTTGTTTTTTTTGGTTATAAGCAGAACACCACTAGAAAAAAAGGGCTTCTTTTTTTATTTATTTACTTTTTTCTTTATTGAAGTATAATTTACATATCATGCCTTTAATCCATTTTAAGTGTACAATTAAATGGTATTAGTAAATTTACCAAGCTGTACAGCTATTCACATAAATCAGTCTTAGAGTATTTCCTCCCCCCTATTGAGGCCCCCTAATTCCAATCCCCCAATATATTTCAAGCATGTCCCTCCCCTCCACAGTGCACACCACATCCCTCAGATGTGGGTCTACCTCCCACCCCCCAAATCCCTAGTGAACACCACCACCATCTAATCACCATAGTGTTAATCAGTCAGTACCAATTTGATGATGAGTACATGCGGGGCCCATTCTTGTGTCACCTCACTTCAAATAATGGGCTCAAGCTCAATCCAGTATAAGTGGTGCTAGCTCACTGTCGTTTCTTAAAATTGAGTAATATTCCATTGTAAACATATACCAAATTTCAATAATCCACTCATGAATTGACGGGCATTTGGGTTGTTTCCACAACCTAGCAATAGTGAATTATGCTGCCATAAACATTCGGGTGCAGATGTCTTTATAACAGAATGTTTTATGCTCTTTTGGGTAGATGTCTAATAATGCTATTGATGGATTGAATGGTAATTCTATTTTTAGCTCTTTGAGGAATCTCCAAATTCATTTCCACAGAGGTTGCACTAATTTGCAGTCCCACCAGCAGTGTAAGAGTGTTTCTGTCTCTCCACATCCTCGCCAGCATTTGTTGTTTTGGGATTTTTTTGATAGAGGTTAATCTCACTGGGGATAGGTGGTATCTCATTGTGGTTTTGATGTGCATTTCTCTAATGATTAGAGATGTTGAACATTTTTTTATATGTTTGTTGGCCATTATTCTGTCTTCTTTGGAAAAGTTTCTGTTCATCTTCTTTGCCCATTTACAAATTGGGTTGTTTGATTTTTTTCTTGTTAATTCTTTTGAGTTCTAGGTAGATTCTTGTTATCAGACCTTTGTCAGAGCTGTAGAGAGCAAATATTTTCTCCCATTCTGTAGGTTGTCTAGTTGCTCTAGTGATAGTTTCTTATGCCTGTGCAGAAGCTTTTTAATTTGATCAGATCCCATTTGTTTATTTTTATTGCTGCATTAATTGCTTTGGGAGTCTTCTTCAAGAATTCTTTGCCTAGGCTGATGTCTAAAAGGGTCTTCCCAACATCCTCTTCTAGGATTCTTAAGGTTTCATGCCTTAGATTTCTTAAAATATGGTGAAATGTGTTATTGTTCATAAATTAATGGAAAAGGATGGTGAAATAATTATACAAGTGAGCATTATGTTAAAGGCTCTAGTACCAAGTCTTGGAAATATCCCATTACCTGGACTTAAACATAGATCTGACCGCCAAAACCATTATCGTTCCCAAGCTGATGAAATCATTGAGGAGTCTAAAGATAGTCCTGATTCAGTTTAAGACTGAAACAGGATCCGCGCTTTTAACCTCAAAAAAATGCGTGTTTCTCATGGCTGAGGTTAGTCAATTCAAGCAACAGACTGACATAGGACTTGCTCTTTTTACCTCTCACAAAATCAACACCAACGAATGATTCCTAAAATAATGGTGAAAAGATCTACTGTTCATTATATAATGCACAAAGGATGGTGAAATAACTCTTCAAATAACAGTTATTTTGAATGCTCTAGTACCAACTTTTTGGAAATATCCAGTGACCTGGGCCGAACCATACATCACACCGCCAAAACCATTTTTCATTCCAAGGTGATGAATCCAATGATGATTCTGAAGATGATGGTGAAAATTGCAGACCCTCTACTTAAAATAATGGTGAAAATTGCTACTGTTTCGTAAAATGATGGGAAAAGTAGGGTAAAAAATTTTTCAAATATGAATTACATAAAAGGCTCTAGTACCAACTTCTTGGAAATATCCAGTTACTGGGGCCTCAACATAGATATGACCGCCAAAACCATTTTCGATTCCAAGCTGATGAATCCAATGATGATTCTCAAGATGGTCTTGTTTCAGTCTAAGACTGAGACAGTACACGCACTTTACACCTCAAAGAAATGCATGCTACTCATGGCTGAGGTTACTGAACTCAAGCAACTAACTTACAGAGGATTTGCACTTTCCACCTCTCACAAAAACCAACAGAAACGAATGGCAATTAATATAATGGTGAAAAGTGCTACTGTTCATAAAATAATGGACAAAAGATGGTGAAAAAATTCTTCAAATAAGGGTCATTTTAAAGGCTCTAGTGCCACCTCCTTGGAAATATCCTTTACTTGGGCCTAAACTTAGATCTGTCTGCCAAAATCATTTTAGATTCCAAGCTGATGAATCCAATGATGAT